>JAAFCF010007112.1:3093787-3107193 GCA_013389785.1 Helicorthomorpha holstii
CGTCTATCCTGTCCCGTCACGTCTATCCTGTCCCGTCACGTCTATCCCGTCCCGTCACGTATATCCCGTCCCGTCTCGTATATCCCGTCCTGTCACGTATATCCCGTCCCGTCTCTTATATCCCGTCCCGTCCTGTTTGTCCTGTCTATCCCGTCCCTTTTGTCTCGTCTCGTTAATTTCCGACATGTTAACTGACCACATACAGTTGTAAAATTGCGCGCCCTATATAGGTCAGCTAGTTTACAGTATTACTTTTCTCGTTAGCTCAAAAGATGGGGCTAATGTCAAAAGTCAGTTTGAAGGTTAAAATTAGACTACCTCTAATTGTAAAGCAATAGTGAAGAATTCAAATCAAAGATTAAAGCCCTGGGGTCAATAATGAAAAATGTGCTTATGCCTATCTGGTTCAAATTAGTGTATTGAACAACTTCCCAAAGTTTCATGGTGATCGGATGAATGGTTTAGAAATGCATAAACAGCAAACACACATACCAGTCATTTTTATATATATAGATTATTGCTGACGACAGCGACGTGGGTTTTGGCCTCTGATTGAAGCCAAAATGTTTTATGAAAACTCCAGCTTTTAGTTAAATATAGTCAAACTTGAGTTTTTAGTTAATTTTTAGCCAAACTCAAGTTTTTAGTTAATTTTTTACTCAAAATTTAGAGATTCTAACCAACATTTAATGAAAAATTGAGTTGAAACTCGGGTTTTAGTTAATATTTTGTCTTTGATCGTCGACCATCTGTCGTCGTTAACTGCAATAATCACTTCTAGCAAATCGCACCAAGAAACTGGTATACCTTCATGTTGTTGTAGAGGTCCTCCTAATCCACCATATTCTTCTGGGAGCATATCAGATGGTATATGATTGGTTATATTTGGCCAATCCAAACCATACATTATCACCTAAAAATTGTAGAAATAATTTTACATTCCAACTATGAAAAAAACCTAGAAATCTATTACAAACACACAGTATAACCATGTCACGACGCACTGGTTGCGCATGGTTTATTGAAAATACTTATTTTATTTAATGTTACCTTTTTTTTAAATGCTTGTGGAAAAAATGAGATGGAAAACATCGCCATTTGTCGGATAAAGAACGGAGCATTTATACTTATAAATTTGTGTATTTTATAAGGACTGCAATACTAAAAAAGTGATGATATTCATTAACTTAATATTAAAAATTAAAATTAGACACAATAGATAACTAACATAAAAGTTGCGTACTAAATCCTTGAGTAAGGTTGGCGAAAAGAACTTCATCAAAATTCTCCAGTCACAATCTTTGTAATCAAAAATCAAAATCAAGCCATTTTTGATGATATTTTGCCATCTAATCACACTTAGAAGTTGGTAGGCAATAGATCCAGCGTTAAGTATTTCATTTATGTCAATGCCTGAATTAATAAATCTATAGTAATACCAGTACAGATAAATAACTGGCAGTAATACTAAATAATTATTACAATATTGAAATTAATACCGTCTAATAGAAATAACAATAACTGCTGGCTGCTCCTTGTCACTGTTGATTAAAGTTGTTGCCAATCTGAAAATCAATGAAAATGTTTATAAATCATTTATAAAGACTCAAATTTAATCTTTTTAAAGTGAAAGTTCACCGTTGTTTCATTATTTGAAATACAATGCCTTCATTTATGTTTCTATTGGTCCACCATTGGGGCAAATCTTTTCTAGCTTTGTAGTAGTTAGTTATAGTTTCTTTAGTCAACTCCATGTCATAATTGCAAGAACTTAGAAACAAAACCAAAAATTCTTCATCTAGGGAATATTTTTAAAGTTTATACACTGGAACGTAATATTATTTACGAAATTTTTAAGAAGTGTAAAGATTTTAAACCTGATCTTCCGTAGAACTTGGTTTCAATTTGGACCCAGTTTTTTAATGATTTCAAGATGCTCAACTGCTGTTGCGATAAATTCAAGTCTTCAATATTATTTGCCATCATTTTTCAATGAATTAAAAACAAAAGAAATAATAATTTAATTAAATATTGCTTATGAAACTGATAACTGGTTGTCAGAAAATAGAATGAAGACGTAGGACATTACTAAAACAGCAGATATTTCATTAACTTAAAAAAACACAGGTGGCTAAGGTTAAGCAACTTTTTATTAACTGCTATAAAATGTACTTTTGTAGGTTCGATACTGTAAGTTATGATCGTATTTAAAATTTGAGTTTGTTCTGTTAATACGAAACAAAACTCACTTAATACAAAAAATTTAGGTTTCTACCGTTTCGTATTAACGGAGTTCCACTGTACTTAGGCGTCTTAGTGCTAAAATGCTTTATGTATAATCAAGAAAACCATGTCCTTTTATTGATAAAGTCAAAATCGGTTTAATTAGAGCGGTGCTGTTTTGACAATTAAATTTTAATTGCTTCCATTAACATTTTGTTTGTTAACAATGCACACAACAGGGGCGATGCTTCGTTTATGTCTGTCACTTAATAGACGTATTGTAGCATTAAATTAAAGAAAATTGTCTTCCTACAGTATATGCACTCCATTTTATAATGTAGGTAGTGTACATATATTTTTGAAAAGACACTGTATATGCACAGCTACTGTTTATGAGTTGATTTTATTATATCATAGCGTATTTTTACGTGTACGATGTAGTAGAACTTTTCACTCTGTTCAAATTGAGCGACAACGTAAGGAAAGAGTTTAATTTTCCACTCGGTGAATTTTAAACCTCGTGAGATTGAACGCGCTTGAAATGAAGTGGATTATTATAATGAAGATGACGTCATTCATGGTAATTTAAGCAGTATCTTCCGCTAAGATTGTTATACTTACAGCCGAGGGGGGCATCGCAGTCAAAGCCATGTTGAACTCAGCAATGCTTCAGGTGAATAGTTGCTTTTTATGTCTTAATATCCCAAAAATTACCTTATCAGTCAAGTGCCCGAGACAATAAAACGATCAGTTCCTGTAGTATTACTGCAGTTATAATTTGTACTTGGCTGGTGACCTGAACTGACTTTTAAAATAGATGAAAATGGGATACACTTGCTAGGGACATGACAATAACTTACTATTAAAAAATTCGTAAAATGTTCAAAAACGTCATAAAAATGCGCTAGGAACACGGATAGTGTACAATGAAATTAATTAAGGGTTGCAAAAACTGTTAGAAAGAATTTTTTTTTTGAATATTTTGCTGTCTTCAATGCCTTGTTTTTTTAGAGGCCTTAAGAAACTGATTATTTTCTTTTTAAGGTAAAATCAGCGTTGACAATAATAGTATTCGTAGTGTGAATCCGGTATTTCTTTTCTTTAGTGAAATAAAAAAATAAAAAAAAAGTAACACTGAAGTTGAAGAAAAGAAAATTTTTTTTTCTTGTTTTTCGTTTCTTACACACTCTCTGCCTAATACCAAACGTCTTATATATCTCGTTTTGCAATACAAAGATACACACCTAGCTGTATCACGTGACCAAGGATAGAGGGAGTGAGAGAGTTAGTGTGAGAGATCGCCTTTTAAATTGGCAAAGCAAAAATGAGCCATAGATAATCTAATAGTTGCCATGACGACCACTGTATTCACTTTTCCAACGGATCTTCTTCTGGCTTTGCTTGTGCTTGCACTTTTTTTTCTTGTAAACGGTTATGTGCACGGGTAAAAACATAAAATGACATAAACAAAGCCTGGATAACACTGTATTAAAATTAAAACGCAAAGATACCACGTCTCTTCATCCCTCTTAACACCCACAAAATTCCATTAAGATTTAAAAGATTTACCGAGAGTTACCTCTGACCTTGTTTTCTTTTTTTTGTTTCAAACATTTTTTTTTAATTTTCAGTATGTAATAATACTTGAGCATCAATAAACTTAATGCTTTCATTAATTTAATGTACCACTCAGACTTGTAGAAATTGCTTTTATATAATTTATTACTTGTATTGGGAAATGAAATTGCGGCATCTGTCTGACGACATGTAGGCATTACAAGGCTAGAAGAAGTGATTTTGTGGCGGTACTTTAATTTTTTATGCCGTATAAGGGGTGATTTTCTAAATTACATCAGTTTTTTTTCTTCATGGAAATAAATAAACGGAAAAAATCGTCGTTGCAACTGATAAGAATTCGTCACATTTCTTTATTGTTGTTTTCTTCCCAAAGAATAGTCTCGTTTCTCCATTGACACTGTCTTTAAAACATTATTCGAATTCGGAATATCAGCCGGGATATCCGGTTTCTCTGTAAGTTGAAACAGGTGGGTGTTTCAACGCTTTTATCCCTATCTCCCAGTTTTCAACTCTCAATCTCTCTCTCTCTCTCTTTTTCTCTGAGCAGGGAAACACTACAAGGTTTTACTTTCTAATTGCGATTTACGACTTCCACCCATAAACATCTTTGTCTTGATAACCATTAAGCGAATTGGGTGGTTGCAGGAACCATATATATACTATATATCTCTCATCTCATCTTGTTCCATCTCTTTACACTCGGCTTAAAGCTTTATATTGTAAATTGTATTCGTCGTATTGTTGGGGAATGCTTCTTAAACGCCATAAAAATAAAGCTAAACCTAATGGTCGATTATGGCATGACATCCAAATTAAATATTAGATTTACAAACAATAAAATAGATTTGATTTCAAAAGTTGAACACCCATTTTTTTGACATTAAAAGCAAGATATATAGCTTTATAGCAAAGTAAAACATAAGTTTTGTTACATTAGGACTTTTATTTTGGTTCAAAACAATACACGACAAGAAACACCCGACACTATAACAACGTTTAATATTAAAAAAAAATATCAAGAGAGGCAGAAGACATACAGTGAAAACCTCTTAACAAGCGTTTTCACGTTAAAAGGTTTTTACTGTATTCGCAATTAAAATGAAATATTTTAAATACCAAGTTTTTAGTAAATAATTTTTAAAGTAGAGTAGTAAAAATGCACCATGACAATTAAAATTAAGTTTTATTTTGTTTAAAATCTTTAATGTAATTTACAGTCAACACAGAAGATGTCTTCTTATATTGAAAAGTAGTAAATTACATTGAGAAAACGTATTCAGTGATACAATTCTCTAACGTATCCCAAATATTAGCCAAAAATGAAGCTTTGCAAACTTCAATTGCATGTTGTATACAAGACAACAATGTAACTTTTTCTTTGATTATTTTGTATGTCATTGTGCACACTTGTGATTTTCATAAAAAAAAATTTCTTTTAAATAAACACCCTGTATGCTTCTATAAATGTACAGTAATGGGAGCTCATTTGTAGTTTTTTTTTATTTTCTTTTTTTCTTTCTTTCATTTTTTTTGATGTTAGTAGATAACATTTTCAAATTTTCTACAATTGCAACATGAAACGGGGAATAATTTACAATCGCATGTCAGTTGTAAACATGAGAAATAGAGAGAAAAATAAGTGTAATGTGCAAGCGAAAATTCTAGCTATAGTGGAAATGTTGCTCTTTTTGGAATATGACGATAGCTAATTTGCATAAATTTGGTTTATTTTAAGGAGGTCTCGTGTATGTAGAAATAGGGACATGGAGTAATAATGGCGGCGCGTATTGGCAAATAGTGGAGCTTGTTACGAAGGGGTTGTGGTGTTTTGGGGTGGTAAAAGTGGCTGATACGTGTCACTACTCACTACTTTGTTAGGTTGCAAATTTAGATTTATATTTTTCACGCACATACAAATGCATCTACTGTATATATAGATACAGATCCATATTTCTTATGCTCTATTTCTACTGAACTTCATACTCATATACACGACTGTAAATAAGAGTGCGCAAAAAGCAACTTCTGATTGCTCTCTGAAAAGGAAGTAGCTGAATACTTTACTGATATTAAGCTTGCTCCTAAGTTATAAAATAAAATTTGATGATCATCTACTAAAAAATTAGAAATTGGTACCAAATCCATCATTAAATTATATAAAAAAAAACTATAAAATGTTTAATAATTGGTATGTTCTATTATTTGTTAGATTAAGTTTTCAAGCCTATTGGAATTGTTCGCGTTTTCTGTCCCTGTAAAACCATATTGCATTTTCATCTCTTCTCTGTCTCTCATAAAGTACACCTAAACAGCAATATGGCATTTGGCAACGTCTTAGGCTTTATTTAGTGTGAAAACCGATAAGAAAAACATAACACTCTGTTGCTACGGTATACAGTATAAATGGAGCTAATTCTATCTATTAACGTCAAGATGTTTATGTTGAAGAATCACTTTTTTTTTGCTTTTAACAACGCCATCTTGCGTCTATTATCTAATTTTTGTGCAGTGTTAAGAGTTAATTTTGCACTTTTTTAAGCTTCCAGTTCATAATGTGTTTATTTAAATGTAATAATGATGTTTGCTTATACAAAGAGAAACTGCCGAGAGAATCATTTCAGATTGTGATGTTTGAATAAAAACGACAAAAATGAAAAATACATAGAATTGCTAACTGTTTGATGCCAGACTCTTTAACTTTTCAAAGGAATTTGTAGTTGTGTGCCAGTATTTAAAGATGAAAGTTGACAGAAGCCAGCAAATGTAATTACCTAAAAGATTAATATATAGAAAGAAGTTTAGCTGCTAGTCTTTGCCGCCATCAACCATGGCCGACATTGAAACACTGAATTATTGCGCATAGAAATAATATTCGAGTCGCTTCAACGCAAGAGAAAAATAGTGTCGTATGATCTAGATAGAAGTTATGTAAACAATTGAAGAAATATGATAGGGCAGGATTAAATGCTTTAATCGGATGGTAAGATATACATTTAACTAATGGCCATATGTTACTGTGCTTTTATGGATAGATGGCGCTGCTTATGTCAACAAGCCATTTTCGAAACCAATTTTATAATCCCGGTTTGTCACTTAATAAATATCGATTTAATTTAATCGACGACGCTGTTATAAGTGATCCATTAAAAATAACGGATGCTCATTATAGCTGCATTACAAATTCAAATTTGGCAGTAAAAAAAATTACGCCCAACGTGGGGCTCGAACCCACGACATTGAGATTAAGAGTCTCACGCTCTACCGACTGAGCTAGCCGGGCCAACTGTTCAACTAAATACAATTTTAGCTGAACTTGCCAATTTATCTGAATTTCTAAAAATGAAATAAATATAAACATAATGCCATAGTCATGATACATATACATTTTAGGAATTTTATTTAGAAATATTTTAGAGAATTTTTTCATCTGGCCCTTCAAAAAGTCACACTGCCCCTGCATATGATAACAAATTAACAATATAATTATACAGTACTTACAGTATCCTTGAATAAATTTGAGTTATATTACATTTTCATTTTTTTAAAAATATTTTGGTTTAAGACAGTGTTTTCCAACCTTTTTTTTGTGCTACAGGATGTCACACCTAAGCCTTTCTAATATTTTTGTGCTCCCTAACATATACTGTACATTATTTTTAATATTGAAAATTTAAATTGCTTACAAAAGAAATTAAAATGATTTTTTGAAGAAATCAAGTGTAAATTTTCAAAGTAAGTGACTACTATTTAAATTTAGTGAGATTTTTCCGTTTGATACTTGTTGCAAAGAGATTTTGTCAGGTTCTAATTTAAATAACTTCAGTCAAAAGTCTCTTAGCCTATACTGTATTTTTTTCCAAGAAATTATTTCTGGTCCTAAATTTGCATTCAGCTAAATATGAAGATCGAAAAAGTAACAAAAGTTCTATTGCACATTTGATTATTTGGGTCCAGTTTTGGATAATTACTGTATGTCCATTTTTAAATTGTCTTCTTTACAATAGAATTTTACCTGTGTGAGATGTGGTCCCTACTTCGGGAAACACTGGTATTAGGCATTAAGTTTATGTCAGCCTAATGTAACATGTTGAAAATATCATTGAGTTCTATTGAACATTTTTGTTGTGTTTGTCAATTATAAAGTACAGTATCGATATTTGTTAAGAGTTTTGCCCCTTTGAAAAATATTTTAGCAGAAGTGCATTGACTTGTATCCGATTAATCAAGTACAGGTACTATGTATGTAATTTGAGCTTAACCATAAAATTTCATGTGTTTAAGTTATCTAATGCATTTCACGGGTTTCATGTTAAGTTTGCCACATTTTGAGAATCATCTGCACTCAAAAATAGCAATGATAATTCCTTCTGCTAAAAATTACATAAGTCTTTAATATAATTGGCGAATCACTGCAAATAAGAATGAAATTAGTGAACCACCAATAAGATTCCTCAAATTTTTACAACTTAAATCATCTTCATTCTGCTCTTCGAATTCAAAATACAATCGTTCATTAGATTTTGTGCCCAAATTTCAGTTCATGGTCTGCCATAACCAGAAAATGAGGGAATATATTACATTGATTAGTCTTAAAATCTAAGTTACAGTATACCTTCAATGCAAATCGTATAAAATCATTCAACTTGGATGTGTAAGTGAAACTTTTACATAAAAATAACACGAATGGGAATGAATAAAGTAAAAATGACACTTGGTAACAAAAACGCGGAAAGTAGCCATAATGGATGGATTTTATATTCCTAATTGGCCATAATAACATAAAAACTTTTTAACTTGATCATATTAACTTAACTTGTGTTATTAGATATCGAGTTTGTTGAGCTTGACTTACAAAATGGCTGACTAACAAAGCAATTTTGTTGTTTTGATGTTAAGAAATAAGATCAGAAAAAAAAAAAAAAAATGAAAAAAAAAAAAAAAAAAAAAAAAAAAAAAAAAAAAAGGTGGCTGGGAAGTGAGTTGTGAATTATTCATATGGTTTGGGCTATAAAAGAAATGACCGCTGGAGGGCGCCTTCACTCATGTACGAAAATCTCATTTTTACACAGTTCCAAGCTTTCACTTTTTTTATACTGTACTTTTTTTTTCTTCCATTTTGACCGAGAAAATCAAATCTTTTTTTTTTTTTATTTTTTGGGCTTAACTTTCTTTTCTGTTATATCTAAAATTTATTTAGATCGTTTATACGATGTGACTTTTATCGATCAATTGTTAATCGATCAATAATATTATATGAAGTCACATCATATCTTTTAACAGCCCGACATTTCTTATTAATATCCGCCAGGTGAAAAGCAAAGTATGGCAAGTCAAGTCGAGCAGAATAATAATCAACACAACAATGATGACGTTGAAAATGATGATGATGCGATATAATGGGATTTAAGTTGAAGTGAAGAAACAGGAAGTAGGGATTTATTTACTTTAATAAGTAAAAAAAATATTTCTTGATCGACAACGCTGAATATCTTTATACGATCTGCCATCAACCAAGTGTGTTTAAAGCGCGTTATCTCTTACATACTGAGTTTATTAAAATTATCAACAGCAACAACAAGAAAAAGTTTTTTTTACTTATTATAAACATTATGTGGTGTTTAAAAAAAAAAGAAGAAAAATCAGCTTGAAAGTGAAGCGTAATATTGGAAGTGACAGCATTGCATACACGTATAAACAAGGGTTCATCATTCATTGTGACACAAAATGTCCTTTCTATAATACAGTTTATGGTTTGTAAATGGGATTTTTACCTCCCATCTTTTTCTTTCAGAAAGATGAAGAGAGAAAAAATATGAATAAAAATGTAAAGAGTTGATTCTCCAAGCAGAAAAAGATGAAGAGTGAAGTTTAGCTCCATTTACAACCACTCACATTTTTGTGTACACGTTGGCATATAACATAAATTTACAAAATATATTATATACAGTGTCTATGTATACCCATGTCTATGTATGACCCAACAAAAACAGTTCATGTGAATATTATAAATGCAACATTGACGACTTGCAATCTTTATTATACTCAGTTTGAAATTTATTTATGTCACAATGAAGTGTCGATGAAAAGTCAATTTTCGTTTTCATTTTACTCAATAAATTAGTCTAAAAAGTGATGAGACTGAACTACATTGGTTTCAATGAAGATTTGTCTCGTTTTTTTTATTTTTCTTAAAGTGATGATACTAAATAACATTGGTTTTAAAAACGAACTGTCTCATTTTTTTATTTGTTTTAAAGTGATGAGACTGAATTACATTGGTTTGAATAGCAATTTGTCTCATTATTTAATTGATTATTTAATTGAGTTAAGAAGTTGTATTATTAAGCTAACAATGTGTTTTTTAGTTTTCCATTAAAATATTGAGTCGATATATTGAAATTCATTAATAAAGTTCGATATATCGATGTCGAAATATTGAAATATCGTCTAGTTCTTCTTAAAACTTTACGAACACCCCTCATCGTGTTTGCTTTTATGACTTCCGGAATATCTAAAATCTGCCATGTTCCCTATGAATATTTTTCATCTGCGTTTTACGGCAGTTTGAGAATTACTGTTGTAAATATCAATGTTGTCATAATGCTAAAATGCTATTGCCAATGCACTTTTTTTCCCTTCACGACAATCTTTATTGGCTTTGAAATTTTCTCTCTACGTCAAACCAATCACAAATAATTTCTTTGACAAATTCAGCTTCATGAACAATAACGACATACAGTATATGCTATTGCTTTATCTAAACAGCCTTTTAGTGTTTTAACTTAAAAATTATTCAAATTAATTAAGTTGCTTTAGATGTCAGCGTAAATTAAAAATCGATTATTTTAATTTTTTAACTAATAAACGGGTATGACTAAAATCTATTAAATTAATACATTTAATCACTTTGTCGCTTTACAAGTTTGTATTATAATGAGCGCCCCAAGGGCCAAGATTTTGGCACGTATGCTTTTACTACTTATTTTCTTGAGTTTATCAAATTCAATTGCATTTCAAGATGATTTTAAACTTTAAGACAGTTATTGTTTTTAAGTCTAATACTGTTTGTGCCTCAGGCATATTTTCCTTTTATATTAATTATCTTTAACGTTAAGCTTGTTTCTCAACTTTGGTGTCTTTGGGCTACAAAGTGTTATTGTGTTTATTTGTATAGACTAAACTTAAAAACAATTTTACATGAGTTAATTTGGACTTACAGTGAAGCTAAACTTTTTACCAAGTTTTATAATCAATTTGAACCATTTGGCAATCGTTTCTTAATGTCTGTAATGTATTTTTACAACTTGGTCATAAATTAGGACAAAGATATAAAAACAATAAAATGGAGACTTAATTGACCAAACAATAATTCTGGTACAATTTGATACAATGTAATTTATTTACTGCAATTTTGCAACAAAAAAACACTTAATTTTTTTTCATTTCTTTCAGTTTTTGAATTGTCTCTACCTGTAATAACGTTTTAAGACACTGTTTTTTATTTGCTATTTATACGTGTATATAACTTTCAGAAATACACTGAATGACTATCAACATTTGGTACTTTACAATAATATAACATTGTATTTTGGAAGTCATTTGTAAATTGTAATCACATACTGTTTTTTTTTGTACATTTGGAACAAGAAAATAAATGGCCACCTAAATAAAAGTGAGTGATACATAAATCCCATTCAGCTGTTAAGTTACTGAAAAGTTTGTCACTGCAATCCAAAACTCTACAATATGAACAGTTCCCTTGTTTTCTTTTCAACATTAAATCCGTCATCCAACTTATATAAATACAGTATAATAGATGGATGTAAAGAAAGTTGATAGATGTCTAATATTTATTCAGGCACGTTTCAGCACACTATTTTTTTTTGGGGGTATTTTTCTTTATTTTAATGGTTAATAAATATGGCAAATACCGAATGGCCAAAGGCTTAATATTGTATTTAAAATCATAAAATTATGCAGTGGAAACTCAAAGTCTTTACGGCAATAAAAGTTCACGAAGTTCAGCGAGAAATAAGTGGCTATGAAATTTCTTTTACGTTTGATTTTCAGTTTGTTGTTGTTTACTGTTTAGTTCTTTTGAAAATGTCAACTCTGCATAACACGCATGCGCTATTTTCAATTTAGATTTTCATTTGTCATTCATGAGTGTGACAATCTCATTTGCATAACATTACTTTTCTGTTCACCTTTGAGATATTAGGAAAGCGACGTTGCAAATAAACGCCCTACAAAATTTTCTTTTATTAAACACAGGTAATACACTACCATACTCAGCACTACAGGGTGTTTATTTTTTGCAGAAAATGATAAATATGAAGAAAAAAAATCGTTACATTTCAAATGTAAAATGTAATTTTAATAGCACTTATTGAGTAGTCCAATAATTGTTACCACCCTGTAAATGAATTGCTCGAATTTTAATTCTGTTACATATTTTTTGTGGGCACAAAGTCGCAAACAATTGAAATCAATTAATTATCCTAATATATTCCTCATTGCCCCACTTTGTGACTTGAATTGGTAATTATCAATTAACTCGTTTTCCAAACCGTAAAACTTTTGTTGTTACAAATTCAATTATTATTTGTCTCTTTCAAACTCAATCACAAAACAATCAACTAACTCTTTTTCCATCTCAACATCATCAAACCGTTTTTCCCTTTTTATTTATTTATTTTTTTACTAGGATGCAGTAGCGCTTTGTTTACATTGTTATAGCACCGTATTTCTAAATGTTATTTTGATTACAGTAGCAACATCAACAACTGATGAAAAAACAAAAGCAACAACAAAGTAACTTAGAAAAATGCTGCTTAATTCCCATTGCTACTGTATAACAATGCAGTGCAATTCAACCATTTACTTAATGGCTAAAATAAGCTTTTACGCCATAACCACTGCAACGCCAAATAGTTCATTTTCTTTACAAGTTTATTTTAGAAAAACATACAGTAATTATTAGAGGACGAATTTATGTAGCACATAAATGAAAGCATTTTCTTGCTAACAATATACATAATATTGACTAGTAATCGTTAAATTTTGAATTAACTTTGCAATTTATGATTTGTTTTTTTTTATTTTAGCCGGACAGAGCGAGATGCATTGTATTAATATTGACTATTTTCCTGATAAAGAGTATAGTCCGGATCCAGCAGACTCAACAATGGCCATTCCATGTAACTAATTGAATTTAATTTTGGTCGATTTAAACTTATGCTTTTGTTGAAATAGCAATGGTATTGTTTATCTTGTTAATTTTTCAGATGCGGTGACCCGAGCGGCAATATTTTACTTTATCAGCATTGTACTTCTGCTGTTTGGGGAAATCTCTTGCATTTTCGGACACTGTTTTAATTGTAGAAGAATATTTATCTTCATATCAGGGTGCACCTTCATTACAACAGGTTCAGTTTGTGTTGTTTTTATTTAAAAAAAAATATGAAGTTAAATACCAATTGTTTAAAATTAAATATGCATTGGATTCAATAATGGAAAATCAATATAGCGCACAGATATTCAATGCTGTGAAATAAGATTCTATCCTGAAAAATATAAATTCTATCCTGAAAAATATAAATTCT
>JAAFCF010007112.1:3107203-3133989 GCA_013389785.1 Helicorthomorpha holstii
CGTTTAAGCTGTGAAAAATTCAAATTAAGTTTTGGAATATTGAAAGCTGTCTTTAAAAATACAAATTCAGTCCTGAAAAATATAAATTCAGTTCTGAAAGATATAAATTCAGTCCTGAAAGATATAAATTCAGTCCTGAAAAATACAAATTCAGTCCTACCAATACAAATTCAGTCCTACCAATACAAATTCAGTTCTGAAAAATACAAACCCAGTTCTGAAAAATACAAACCCAGTCCTAACAATACGAACTCAGTCCTACCAATACAAATTCAGTCCTACCAATACAAATCCAGTCCTACCAATACAAATTCAGTCCTACCAATACAAATTCAGTCCTATCAATACAAATTCAGTCCTTAAATGTACAAATTCAGTCCTTAAATGTACAAATTCAGTCTTTGAATGTACAAATTCAGTCTTTAAATGTACAAATTCAGTCCTTAAATGTACAAATTCATTCTTTAAATGTACAAATTCAGTACTTAAGTATACAAATTCAGTTCTTAAATGTACAAATTCAGTCCTTTAATATTAATTTTAATGCACTGATTTTGAAATTGTATATTGACATTAAATACTTAAATGTATCATTTGTTTTTCAGGACTCACCATTTTGGCTGGTCTAGTAATCTACATTTCTACATTCAAGTCGGAAGTGGGTGCCAAACTTCAAGAGCAGTCTTCCTTCCAACCACCACTGTTTACATACACCTATGGTTTCTCTTTCCTGCTGGTGGTGGCCTGCTTTCTAGCGTCTGAACTATCAGGGACCTCCGCCATATTTCTCTACATTAGATTAAGTAGAAAACATTGGTCAGTGGATATACTCAAATATGGTCATCAGTGCCAAACTAATGCTCCAACAACACCATCATACTCATACAATTCCTCCTCGAGAATGTTCCAAATTTCCGACGAATTTCCAACACCTCCTCCTCCTCCACCACCGCCATCTGCATATAGGAGACACTCAATTAATAATCAACATCAACGCTATTGTAATCAGCGCCGGCGTAGTTCTGGTAGTCGGTTTTTTGACTATTATTTGTCTAGAGAAAACTCGCCTAGACCGTCCATGGTGAGAAGTTTAATAGGTTTTCATACTTTACCAAACACCCGTAGCGGAGGAACTACCACTTTGTTTAACGAGAACCAATTAGCCGGTGTTCATGGTTTCGGTTGTCCAGCCTATAGGTCTGAATCGATGCGTGAACTTTCATATTACAGTTTACCATTAACTTCCCGTGACATTACTTGCAATACAGTATCAACAACGGTTGATATTAACCGGGATTACTCAACCAGTAGAGAATTTTCTTATGATACTTTAAGAAGAACTACACCCGTCTGATTTTTAGTGAACAATCGATTATAGGCAATCTAGTTATCACCATCAATAAATAATATGCAAAAAAAATTAATGGGTTTTTTATTGCATGGATTTAGATGTCTTATTAAAACGACAAAATTAAATCAGTATATGTAAGTTATATAATGATAGTACAACTCAAATACATTGTTCATCAATCATTAATTGGATCTCAAAACATTTTGTTTTCAGTTTACAATAATTTTATTAATCAAAACACCAATGAGTAACTGTACCAATAATATTATTGAAAAAAATTATTGTTGAAGTTTAAATTTACAAAATGTTTTCCCAAAAAACGCATTTTAATTTTGAAATCTTTGAATGCAGTTTTTTCTTGTGAATATACAGTATATCGACTTAACAAACGAAATGCAGCTATTTAAATGGTTAGTTTTCGTCAGAAAATAACTTTTCAGTGCTCATTTCTAACGTAAGATTTTTTAATGTTTTTGTAATGCCGAATTAGTTTTTCACTAATAGCACCTATTCATGACATTCGCGTTTGTTGACTGTTAGAATGAATAAAAATATCTAGTTTTAGACAAAGAAAGATGAATGTTTGCTGCATGCATACCTACAGTATACAGTACGATATATTTAAAAAAAAAAAAAGTAAATATTTAATTAATGGCTTTTTATTGTTTTATTACGAAAAAGTTTTATGATTTACAAAGTAATTGTTTTTAATACACTAAGTCCCGGTAATAGTAAAAATTACTTTTAAGGTCATAATTAAACGTAATAAATAAAGTACCGTAGTGACTTTGTTGATTGTTAGTCAAGAATAAAATTGTTATTTGTAATTACAATTTAATAGCATTTAATAAAAGTTTTGTAATTGAACTTAATTGAATTTACTTCATTTTGAATCCTTTAGTTACAAAGTACAGTACTTACTATACATTTTACCATTCAAAATAACTAAATGTTGTAACTGTTGCTTTTTAATTCGACTTAGTTATCCGATTTTGACGTTTTACAGTACATAATAATGTAATTGAAAATACAGTATACGTTTTGCCTCTTATAAATCTTTCTACATTGTTCTACTTAATAAGCTTGAATTTTAAAATCACATTGGTTTTAGTTCTTGCTACTTTTGTGCAAAAATAGTCTAATACCAGTAATATTACTTTTGTAATTTTAGCCTGATTAGGATTAAGTGCTCACAGATGCAAGGTAAAGGTCATTAGAAAATAACGAAATTTTTATTACATGCAATTAACGAGGAATTAGATTCAAGAACAAAGGTAAGTAAAGATGGAGAAAGGTCAACTTGTGTATCACAGGAAATCCTGATACAGTACCTGTATACTGTTCGTAGGGCAGATTGCTTAGGGCTTGTGTTCACTGCACCCATTGAGGAAGAGAGAATGTAAGCTAGATAGCCCTTCACTCTTCCTTTCTCTATTTTAACAATAAGCTTACTTGACAAAACCCAGGTGTTGCTGAACTGAAAATAAGCCTCTTTCATCTCATTATAAATTAAGATGCACTTTCAACTAAGTCATACTAATTTAGTCTGCCTAAAGAGCTTTGTTTGTAACTATTGAGCTAGAGACATAGAATTGAATAATGAATCTTTTCATATACGGTAATTGTTTTGTACATACTTAACGGTTTAAAGTAACAACATTAATTAAATATCATAATATCCAAAAGACGGTAAGTCAAATTCAACAGTAAAATCAATCACTTAACATGAAAAATCGGTTAACACAAAATAATAATGAGATCCTGACTTCAAAATAAGAATTTTCATACATTTTTTTAAAAAATATAGAAACACAAAAAAAAACCTCTGGAAAATCCAAATTTTTTAAGTTTTAAAGATTTTATAAAAATAAATAAAAAAATCTATCATTTTTTTTTACCTGTTTAACCCAGGTTTTTTACCTGTTAAAAAAATCTAAAATTACAGTTGTAAAATTGCATTTTTTTTATTAAATGCATAATGTACTGTACATGCATGTTTATGTACAAAATGTATAATAATTTCACATGTAAATAGTGTATCTAATATTATGTACTCAAATAAATGTCATTTTGGTGATTATATTTTTGTATGCCTCTCTATTTGTCACCCTGCCCTTATATAGTGTTACACCCCACCCTGCTTTTTTCCAACTTAAAAGTTTGAAGTAGGTTTCCTACTGCCCTCTATGTGCTCATGCTATCATTTCTACATCAACTAAATTTTCGTAAATGACAGTACTGTACTGCCAAAACAATTATCATTTTTATTTTTCACTTGATTTTTCTAGCATGTAAAAAGACAGACCATCATGGATGAAAGCTACGGTGAATACCAAGACGCTCAGGTGAATTAAAATTAATTAAATGATGAATAGTTATGATAGTTGTATAGACACTATTGCTTTTTATTACGACACAGAGAAAATCACGGTTTAATTTTACCATGGACCGAGACTTGCTGCTCCTGCGAACCGTGCTTCGTTTAAACCCATACCATTATGGAAAAAGCAAATGGCAAGACGCTTTGGATGTCTTCCAAAGTCGAGGGTACGATGTAACTGTCAGGACGCTGCAATCTCGTATTAAAATACTCAGAGAACAGTTTAAGCAAAACCATTTCACTAAGTAAGTTGGTAACCGAGATTAACACGTAATTATCAGCCCAGTTACATTATAACGGTTGGACTAAATCGGTTTCAGTAATGTTCTGTAACTTTAAGCGATTTTGTTTTAAGAAATGGAACCGAAGAGGAACAACGAAAACGATCCAAACTATTACAAAATTTAGAAGTAATGATTGAATCGTCATCAGAGGCTAACGAAGTATTAAGTAATGACTTCGAAGAAAGCGTTATAATGAATGTATCTGACGACGAAGACGATGATGATGGGACCAGAAATCAGTATTTTGTTGTGTTTGATAGTGATTTGGAAATTTCGTATGTTAATGTCAAATGTAAACTTGCAGGATACCTGTAATTGTTAAAAAAGAAAACATGAACATGGAAGAACATACGGAGGAATATGACATGCCAATTAATAATGGTTTGTTAACCCAATCTCACTTTGAACCACTGTTATAAATAGTAGCTTGAGGCTCGTATTTGTGGTTAAAAAATCTAGTTTTGAACGTCCTACTACTGGTTTTAACTAATTTGTCAGGGATTTGTGAGTTATATAGTGAATATAAACTGTAAAACTCGTAAGATTAAGGTTAACTGTGAAGATTTTTATATAAGAAACTGATGTATCATTTGGGTACTGTATAAAATTGCAGAAATTACTCATCATAACAATTTCTGGCTCTTACATTAAATGCTGAGAGTGTAAGTTAATAGTTAAAAAACCGAGCATTTGTGGTGTAACTGTTGACTGTATACCAGTTCGTATACAGTTCTCGCTTTTATGTTTAGTTTCATTTGTTTTAAAACAAGCAATAAGATTCATTTTGAAGAAACAGTTTCTTTTACTTTAAATGGCAAAGTTTAGTTTTTCTTAAAGTGACAACTACAAGTTTTGATAGAAAGGGATCAGTTTGAATGTTTTAGATAAAGATCAAATACTGTACTTAGTTGAAATCGTAGTCGAAACAAATCAATCGTTTTGAGGTACGGTATGTCTTTCTAATTTTGTTATTGTTGTCGAATTTTCTGTAGCGCTTTCACGTAAAAGATGTTCATGTTACGAGGGTAACATTGACTTCAAAAGGACTCGTGCTGATTTTGATGAAGTGCAAAGACATATTTTCTTAGAAGAAGCCAAAGAAAGACGTATTTCTGAAGAACGAAAAAGAAAAGACGACATAATAATGAAACAGCTGCAAATCCAGAGCCAACTGGTGGAGCAGAGCAAAGTATTAATTGGTATTTTTGAAAGGTTTATAAGTACAAATATCAAAAGTGAGGATAAGTAGGATATGTCAAAATGTGATTCCGCTGCCAAAAAGATCTCGTTTTTTATTTTAGTTATAAATACTGTATATGAGTTTATTTATATTTCTGGTTGTCACAAATTAGATGACACAACGTATATATAGATATATGTTTTTGATGTTTAATTTGTAGTTATTACTGAAAAGTTATTTCAATTTTTATTTAACTTAAATTGTGATTGTCAAGTGGTCAAGTATGGATCAATAACTAATCATTTAGAAATAAATTTTTTTTTGCCGAAATTTTAGCATAATATACAGTAAGTTCTTTTAAAAAAGCATTGATTTATAAATTAGATTACTAAAGTTCATCTTTTTTGTGCTGACCGCTTTCAATTTTCGGAACTTTAGTGTTCCAAAATGCGATTTGTTTATTAATTGATCCTTCATTCAGTGTAGAGTTGGAGCTGATTTTTAGGTATCGAATTTTTCCTGGGTTCAGTGGCATCCAAGTCAGAGGCAAATCCGGACTTTTGGTCGGTGTTGGCATGCTGTAACGTAACAAAACATTAAACGATGGTCCTATTAATTTGTTTTATGGTTCTAAATAGATAACCTTGTTTTAGCAAAATTACTCCAGATGCTTAGAATAATTCGCCTTAGTTTCATTTCCTGCTCAGTTTTATCACCTTGCTGATTGGGAGGCTCAAACAAATATTGCAGTTCGTCAGGGTAAATATCTAAGGAAACCGAATAAGTAAGTAAAATACACCAAATAATATCGTTTATTTAGTTTTACCTAGATTTGGTTTAGCTGACGTTGACTTATCAATTGTGTAGATGTAAGTTGGCCAACCGGCTTTCGATAAATGTTTAGCTGTCAAATCGATGCAGCTTCTTTCGAGGTAATCAGCAAATATCTAATATGATTATATAAACATTTGGTATATCTTGTGCGCGATATTATTCTGGTTCAGTGTAATTTTGTACCTCAGGTGCAATCTCTTCCAGTTTAGTTTCATCAATTACAATGGTGTTATCTTCGGAATAGTAAACATCTTTGATGGCTTTACTGATGTCTTCATGATAATGTTTCAGATGAGTGGTAAGTTTTAATATTTCAGGTAAATGTTTTTCAAAAAATTCAGATTTGTCTAGTAATTGAGCTGCTTTCACATCTGAAATAAGTAAATTAGGTTTGGTTATTTTCCAAACTTGCGAAAGTTTCTAAATAGTTGTTTAGTATAGTAATTACTAATCACTTGCCATTCAATAACATTTCTCCTTGATGATTGTTTACTCCAAATATGACGGGAACTTTGTTTATTTTTCCATCTTTAATTAAATTCAGTGGACTATCTGGTAGAAAATCGCCATGTTCTTTAAAAACCCGTTCAACTGCAGGTACAAACGTCACTGGGAATTTTTCTCCCAGTTTCTACATCATATTAAAAAAGAACATGAAAATTTTTTATTGTTATTTTATTAGCATTGCGCAATAAAAATGTAATTACCTTTAGTTCGTGAGCTGTGGTAATGATCTCCCCTACGGGCCTCTTTCTCATGCAATTTACGAGTGCTTTTGGATCGTCCACATAACAGTCTAATTTAATTCCTAGTTGCTCTGACAAATCTTTTGGTTTCTTCTGAATGCTCGTATCACAAACTGGAGATCCACTTAACGATATAACTCGATGAAATAATCCTGTAATCGTCCAAGTTCGAAGAAGTTTAGACATTCTTAACATAAATCATGACACATTTGGTAAAAATTAACCTTTAGAAAGTGGAGATAACACATGGTATAATCCTGACGCTCCACCAGCCTCGTATCCAAACAGAGTTACTTGGTGAACATCGCCTCCAAATGCACCAATATTTTTCTGGATCCAACGCAGTGCTTCCACTTGGTCTAGCAAGCCGTAGTTACCTGGTAGTAGTTCATCATTTATACTGAAGAATCCTTAAAAATAAGTTTGCAGTTAAGTTTTCTATGTTACTCAAGAAACAAAGCCAAAATTGTATTAACCTAAAACGCCCAATCGATAGTTAAATGTAACAACAATAATTTCTCTGTCCAGAAATCTTCGGGGATTATAAATCTCTGAATTGGATGAGCCTCTTTCAAATCCTCCATGGTGAAAAATCACTATGACCGGATATTTAGTAGTACTTGCTTTGGATTCTGGTTTCTTAAATCAATAACAAAGAAACAGAAAGGCTTTTGTTACCAAAGACATTATATTTGTAAATTCTTTTACCCTTTGCAATTAAAGATCACTCAATTTTATTAAAGCTACCGGTTTTAACCGGTTTATTTAATTATTATTTCTAACAGAAAGCATTCTTATTAGATCACAACAGTATTTACATGTCTACCTTTTTTCTTATAAAAAAAAGTGGTTAACCTTTAAAACCGTATTAATAGAAATCTACATGTTTTCATAATTAAATCTTGATTTTCAACATTTAAAACATGACTTTTAAGTTTATTTATACGGAAATGAAGAAATATTAAAGTTAATATTTTGTGCAATTGGGCATGCTTACATTTGTATGAATTTTGTGTAAAATTAAGAATGTTCAAAAAATTAATTTAAATTGCCCTACACCCAATTAGATTTTGAACAATTATAATTTTGGATAATTTATTTAATAATTTGTATTTATTTCTACTTACTTGATGAGTAAAAACATTGAGTTTTAAGCAATCTTCACTTCCTATCACAGAATTACTTTTTTGGTCCCATTGTGGACAAACTGGGCCATCCTTATCCGCTTCAAATGTCCCTTCGATTGCTCCAAATGGTTGTGGAGCCTTTGACATTTATTATTTCATCAAATATCCATCGTAGTATCGTAATTATTTTTTTGTTTTTACCTTAAATCTTAAATTTCCTGTAGGAGGCTTTCCATAAGGAATTCCTTTAAACGAAAAATATGTTGGTCCTCCGGGCGAAGATTCAAATGAACTTCCCTTAATTGTTCCACCACCAGCTGGCAATTTTACGATTACATCTTCAATATTATTTGAACATTGATTTCCACAAATGACAGACAGAGCAATAAAAACTAATACCACTACACGCTGCATTGGTGCCGTTTTAAATAATATAATTTAGTAAAAGTTTTACTCTTTAACATGTATTATTTTTGTCTTTTAATATCAGGGAAGTTGAAAGTAATCTCCCACGCAAATGCTAGCATGACACTGAGTTGGTTACGTGTCAGTTGGAATTTTTAAGGAGAAATTTTTTGCTCACTTCTTCTGACTCTACCTTACACTGATTTTTATTTTTTTTTACATATTCACATCCTGCTTTATAATAGGTGCACTTAAGTGTTATTTCACCTTTTATTTTTTACCTGGCTGAATTGAAGGTTAGTTCAGGACATTGACCTAGACTCAATTAACAGCCATCATATAGCTTATCTTGAATACTTGCATCTACTTCAAATTATTCCACATGAATTATTTTCTTCTTTAAACTTTTTTTTTTGATTGTAAAAGGAAAATTGAAGTCATTTCATGGTTATGCTTGGCATTTTAAGTAAACGATTCTCACAGTATGGGTCATGTACCTTTAGAAGAAGTTCAAAAAGTTCATTGTATAGTCGTGCTAGTTACTGTATGTACTAAAATTAGCAAAGATGCTAGTAAACATTTCGTATACAGTAATATTAATAAAATAAATGGAAAGATTGTTGAAAACTTAAACGGAAAAATTGTTAAAAATAGAAAGTAATGAGGTAATGAATTAAAATAAATGTCAAAGTAAAACTAACAAATTGAAAAAGTTTGTTACTGATACAAATTATTGTCTAAGAAAATCTCATACTTTAGAAAACTTTTAGAAAAAATTAAAATTTATTAAAAAAGACAAATTTTAAAAGAAGTAAATTAAAAAAAAAAAACTTAAAAAAAAGTTAAATTTTAGAAAAAAATTCGCATTTTAAAAAAAATCAAATTTATAAAAAAGGCAAATTTTGAAAGAAATAAAATTTTAATAAAAATCAAATGTAAAAAAAATAAAATTTTAGAAAATGTCAAATCAAAAAAAAATTAAATTTTAGAAAATGTCAAATTAAAAAAAAATTAAATTTTAGAAAATGTCAAATTAAAAAAAAATTCAATTTTAGAAAATGTCTTATTAAAAAATTTCAATTTTAAATTAAAAAAAAATTTAATTTTAAATTAAAAAAATAATATATTTTAAATTAAAAAATTCATAATTTAAAAAATCTCTAATTTAGAAAAAATTCGAATTAAAAAAAAATTGATATTTTCCTCCCAGAAACTAACAAATTATTTGCGATTATTTTATTGACAATTCAATAGCCTATTATGATATTTTTTAAATATTTTATAATAATTATTGTGAGAAATTGTGTTTTATGTATCCGGTACTTTAAACTTAAAGAAATAGAGCTCCGCTAGCAAAAGCTTGAGAAACACTTTACCTGAATACAATAACTATTTTTTATGCAAACTTTAAACACACATTCACATTGTTACACAATCTTTTAACTTTATTACAGTATTATTACATGGCAGCATATTTTTTCATTAAATGTTTGTTTGTTTATTTTAGCATATTGTTATCCGATCTCACGTTGCTGATTGAAAAATGGCTTTAAAACCTTTACCTTTGTTAAAAAACTTAAATCTCGAATTATTTTTTTCTTGTAAATTGTGATCTTTTTGGAAAGTTACATGTGGTCTTACGTTTCGTGGATTATTATAGTTAGGTCTGTCCTCGGATATAAATAACGGTCGTAAAGGCATGCAACGTTCGTGTTCCCGTAGAACCTCTCGGATAACTTCGTGGAATACCCGGGCAACGCTGTCATAATCCTCGGCAGCTGTGGTCTCGAAGAAAGCGGAGTCATAGTTAGATGCCAACGCGCTGCCTTCAGCCTTACTCACTTGCCTAATTAAATTAAAAGATAATTTTAAGTTAAGACCCAAGGTCTTTAAGTTTTCTTCAAATTTCTTAACCGATATCTTTCCATGTCAACTTTGTTGCCTACAAGGATGGTAGGCGTGTCCCATGCTGATGACGATGACGATAACCTCTGGTGAATTCCCTCCAAGTAATTATGTGCCATATCAAATGACTTCCGGTTTGTGATACTGTAAACCACCAGGAACGCATCACCCCAATTTAGATACCGATCTGGATCTTTATCAGGCTTAGAAAAACAAATTTAATAATTACTCCAACAATACTGTCCATACAGCCATTTTAAGCAATGGCGTATCTAATGTGTATCATCCATTGACAACGGCCTGTTGGCTCATTGGCTATGGTTTTTCTTCATCAATAGCTGTTTTTATAGATACGTCACTGGTTAATAGGGCCAGGAGACATTTCAAAATATCAAAATGGTATCTAAATTTTACATATCTCCCAGCTCTACTTATTATAGGTAATAAATACCTTGTCACATGTATCCATGATATTCAGAATGACATCTTTTTGGTCAATAGTTTCATTTTTACTGTAAGAGTCTTCTGCATAAAAATAAAACTCATTTCAAAACTTAATTATAAAATATTGGTAACTCTTATATTCGATTTTTCTATAATTGCTTTTAAAGAGCAGCACCACAGTTTTTTAAGCAATTGTTACTGTCTTAGATAGTTAAATTGAACGGATACATTAATAGTATAAACAACATTAAATTTAAATTTGATGCACAAATCATAGTCTTAGCATAAACTTTCTTAAAAACAAACCAGCTGTTTTAAAACATTTGTTAAATTTAGCTATCATATTTAACATGCAAAGTTTGCTCTTCTAAAATAGCTTCTTGAGAATTTCAATTCATAATTTATGTAAAATATGCAAACTAAGCTTCCTAGACGTAGAAAAAAATATCCGGAATGACTATTCATAGGCAGAATGAGATTTGTCCAAAAATTTAAATTTGAAAGCATGCAAGATATCTGTCAACATCAAATACACATTACAAAATACTGTAATACTAATTCATTATTTGAATTTAGATTATTTGTACAGTGCTGTATTTTATGAAACACAGATATCAATTCAGACTTAAGACATTTATTTTCATAATTTTTGAGTAATCTACAAATGGTGCTTCATAGTTGCTATATATTTATGGTGAATTAATTTTTTCAGCCCCGTTAAACCGAATTAATTTTGAAAATTTTATAGTAATTTACAAAATTATTTTTAAAATAATAAAAAAATCATTTACGTTATTCTTTGAGCAAGACTTCAACAGTATGAGTATTACAGAATATCTTTTGTTATATTAAACTTTCAAATAAAACTTTGTCTTTAGGTTTTTTTATTATTGAAAACGTGAAATTTCCATGTCTTGTAAAAAAAGATATTATTTTTGAATTTCAATGGTTATCACTTTAATACTGGTTTATCAGCATAATAATAAATTTAATTTTTACGTTATATACTGTATAATAAAAATCGAAGTATGTTTAGAATGCGGAAAAATATGTCAAAATTCTGCATATGTTATAATAAAAAAATAAAATGTAAAGTAGGAGCAAAAGGACATTTACATTTTTTTAAGTTTATTTTTTTATCAGCTATAATTTCTATTTTATGTTTGGTTGCAAAACTCTTTACTTCTAAAGAAAAAAGTAAAAACTTATTAGAAATAATTAAATAAATATGAAGTAGTCTTTAACTGTACACGTCATTTTAATAATTTTTTTAAATCTTACAAAATATTTAATAATGGATTAAAGTAAAATATCATTTATTTATTTTAAAAAATTGACTCTTATTCATAAAGGCAGTAGTCACTGTAATGTAGATCAAGTTGGAATGATAATTGGTTACATAACAGCTGACGTCAATGGTATTAATTGAACACATTATAATCATTAACCACTTAAAATGTGAAAACTAATAAAATAATCTAAACTAATTACAATGGATTCGAAATTTAAAATGTACACCTGATAATTCAAATGACCAATATAAACAAATGATGATTTAAATCATTTGGTTTAATTTAAAGTTAAAATTAATTTGTATGGCATATTAATTAAATTAATATAAGTTTAATTGAATTTAGTCAATTGTTTAAAGTTGTTTAATATTTGATTTTCAATTAATTACCAACCATAATGAGCATCTTGTACATTGTCAGTTTAATCTATTTTTGCTGTTTTTGTACAAAATCAAATAGGGGAAATTAAGCATTTATGCACTTGTATAATTACTTTTTTTTTACCCTAGGATGAAAACGACGTAAAATAATTTTTTCGAGGTTAACATATAAAACAATTTTGTTTGAAAGAAAATTGTTGGCGCAATCAGTTTGACGCAAATTGGCGAACGGCCATTTTCATTTTAAAATGCTTAATGTTTAGTGGAACAACGTTTCAGGCAAAAAAAATATTTGCAAAAGAGTTATTTAAGGCTGAAGCTCACCAAGATCGGGGTCGTATTCACTGATGAATCTTCTGGTGATGTATTTCACCGTTAAAGCTGCGAGAAAAAAAGAAAACACATTGGAAACAAAATTTTAACGACTGAAATGTACGTGGAGATTGAGCAATTGACATAAGTGTAAGGTTAATCAACCGCAAACTTTTTTTCTGTTCAAGAAAACTCACTCTTAAAATCATACAATTTTATATAACTTACTAGAAATTAAGTTACTTAAGTGTGAACATTTTAATAGTATTTTTTGCTTTAAAAATCTTTGAATGTTAAAGAAAACATACTTTATTATAATTTGGCAATAAATTTAATTACTTTTGCAAACAGTAAAAACAATAATAAAAATGTTTTTAAAATGGCCAAAGCAGCACTAAAAATAGATAAAAATATATCAGTTTCATTTTTTAAAAATGTCTAAAAATTGGCAAAACATTGTTAAACAATTGCTAAAATTGGAAGCAATACGGAAAACTAAATTACAAAATCACAAGAAAATAAATATCAACATTTCCAAATGTATATTTAATTGATTTTAAGTTTTACAGATGCTAAAAATTTAAATTATATAAAAGAACAGATATTTTAAATTGAAATAAAATTGAAAAAATTAATCAAAGAGGAAATCATAATCAAAAATTAGCTTAAAATTAATATAAAAGGCAATTGAAAGCTTTTTACCTGATTTTCCAACTCCTAAGCTTCCAACAATGGCCACGTTAATTTCGATAGTTCCTTGACCACTCCAGCTACGAACCATTGATTGGACTCTCCTTTGTTTCGCAGTGCAATTGGGTTGAGCCAAACTCATATTTTACACACTTTCAAGTTTATACTTTTAATACTGCTTCAATCAGTCAAACCATATATCACATCACCGCCGAAATAACGACAAATTTGCTCAAATTTTAAATAAACAAATGAAGTGATTTTAAGACAAATAAAGTAATATTGCTTTCGCACAGTTATTCAGACTGTATGAACTTTATAAAGCTTTTCTATGTGATATCTGCTGTACATGTGTTAAAAAATGAACTGAGCTCATTGCATCCGCTTTTATTTTACACATACACCGAAAAGTTATTTTAAGAACTTCCATGTTGCAAAAATAAAAGTAACTTAACTGATGGAGAAGGATAAATATTCTTCTAGACAAAATGTGTGCAAAGCAAACATTTCTTTAATTGCATTTGGAGAATTTATTTGATTTTGCAGCCTGAAATGTAGTAGCTTTGCCATATTGAATTGATGTTTTTGTTATTTTTTTTTACGATGTGGTCTAGGCCCATATGGGATAAAATAAACAACTTTATTACACCGTGTGCGACTAAACTTACTTTTTACTGCATTTTTTTGTTATAATTTTTTTTTCAATGTCCTTAGTTAAAGTTTGTATTTCATTGCAAGTTTGCTGACGTCTGGAAAATGGAGTTCAAGTGGTGTTATGTTTAAGGTTGCCATTGAAATTTGAAATACTGTATTTAATGCTAGTAAATACCAGAAATAGTTTTTTTAACTTATTTTCGAAATCTTTAATTAGACAAAATAATGTTAATAATGTTTTTGGAGTATACAATCTTAATTTTAAGCTTTCAGCGCTTATTCTTTAGAGCCATTTGTATCGTGTAATCTAAACTGACAAAATCTAAATATTTACTTTAAAAACTTTTTAAAGTGTGGTTTAACATAGTCACACACTGAGAATAATTTTTTTGAAACCGTTGGCTTAGTTAAGAAAAGTATAATGAGATCAAAATGTAAGGGTGCACACACGGTTTCCTGGCTGCCAAATTTTTAAGTATATTATTTACAATAGCTTACAAAAAGTCAAATGTCTTAAAGAAAATTTGCTATTTTACTAAAACATTTTAAGACGAATTTCACTTGTTTTTCACCATAAAGACAATGAATTTAAATTTAAAGAATTCTTATGTCCTTTATATGAGGTTCTTCCTCTGGACATTAAAGTCTAAGGACTCACTGAGCGTAATGATTAATGCCATTAAATAGGAAAACAAATGCAGTAAGAGTCCAAAATATACTGTAGAATTAATATGTAAATCCAAGATATCGGTATTTGAAAATTTCACTACCATCACTCCAAGTGTGTTTAGTGTGTAAGTAATTTGTTAACACTTCAATTATGTTGGATTACATTAAGTTAGATTACAATTGGTGTATCAGTAATGCTGGAATTTTTTTATGTAATTTGAAATTGGTGGTGACACGCTGGAAAGTGAAATCTCAGTAAACTTAAAACATCCTAATGCTTTTTCTTTTAAACGAAATTTCAAAAGAATTTCAAAAAAAAAAAACGCTAAAAATAATTTTGTCATAACTCTTAAAATATGCAAAACCATCCAAATATGCTGAACAATATGAAATAAAATTTAATTTATCTTTGAGGGTTGTAGCATTTTTTGATGGCCTTGGTCAGAATTAGCTTTATTTATCTCCACCCTACACAGGTGCATTTGTATGTACCCCCCCCCACACACACTACTTTTAGACACTATCACATTCAACGCGTGCATACTAAATTCTTATACATGTATTTTAAAAATTCAAACTTGAAGTATTAAATGGACGCCAAAATATGTTATGAGAGACCTAATTAGTTGAGAGCTTTCATTTTTCTTAATACGAATTATAATTACAAAAATATTGTTTCTGCCCAGGATCGAACTGAGGACCTTCTGCGTGTAAAGCAGATGTGATAACCAACTACACCACAGAAACACATTGTCATTTCAATTAGGACCAAACTAGGACACTGTAAAGTAGGACTGACGTTAATATGAGTACGTAATATACAGTAGTTGCATTGTCATATAAAATTTATTGCGATCAAAATAAATCACGTGCTAATAATTTTTTTATACCCGTTACAAAGTGGATAACGTTTTCTTCATAAAATGCACATTTTTGCAAAATTTCTGAATTATTTAACAGCATGTATATAATGAAAATGAGGTTTTGAGTCATCCCAGTACATGTAATCACCTCTAATACTCATTTTAATCCCATCCATGCTAATCGATTGGCAATCTATGAAAATATAAAATCTTATTTACAAAGACTGATAATTATTTTTAAATTTAAAACTGAGAAAACTTACTAAAGAGTTTCAAGGCTTTGATAATCTGATCAGTGCTTACACATTGTGAATAGTAAGCAATATTTTTTGGGAATGTCTTGGTCACATTGGCGTGCCAATATAAAATCCAAAATCCACTTCTCCAATGTTTATTAAAAGTGTGAATAATAAGGGAACCTTTTGGCTAAATGTGGAATAATAATATATTAGAATATCACTCAGTCCTACCAATTATGTTACTTAATACTTTACTTTTAATAGTTGAAGGCAATTGTCCAAGAATTGCTTTTTGTTTTGAATATGTTCAAGGATGAGAAACGCAATTACTACATCATAATTGCTTTTGTTTTCAGCCATATGGTTTTCAACTGTAGTTGCAATATATTTAACTTTAGGCAATAGTTCTTTTGATGAATTGTTAAGATGATGCTTAGCTGCTTCAATTAGAGAAGATGCTGGGTCTATACCAGTTACATTTGCTCCAAGGGCACCTAATTGCTGTTTTAGACAAGAAATTGTAAATTTTGTTTAATAGGTATGTTAGACTGAGTTTTTGCCTCAGTGATTAGTCCTGCTCCACAGCCAACATCCAATACATTAATTTCTTTTGTAAACTTCCACTTCTTATCTATCTGAGTAATTATTTGTACATCTTGCAGTTTTTTGGTAATAAACTCCATTCGGTATGGTGTATGTTTATGAAGTGATTTGAAACGTCCATTTGGGTCCCACCAATCAGAAGCAAGTTGGTCAAAATACTTTAGTCTTTCATTTATAATGGTTGATGATGTTGATGATGACGATAAAGCTCGGCTTACTCTATCATGCAACTTTATAAATTAGATAACTGATTTTTTACAGTATTAATAAAGAAACGAGTCTAAATTTTATTAGTTACAATAGCAATTTGTCCCAATTCTTTCTTGATGAACGAGAAAAAAATGGTAATAAAAAGATGGGACTTAATCTTATTAGTTAAAATGGGGTAGTTTCCCGTTTCTTTTTTTGCAAATTTTAATAGTTAAAAACCAGCTGAAATAATGCTCATACCTTGTAATCAGCCTCGTTGTTGTAAGAAGATTGAGTGATGTGAGGTACTTCATGGTTGAGATTTGATAATTGGAAAATTATATTTGATTTTGATATTACTCTTTGAAGTAAAAATAATTGTTTGTAAATTTGCAACTGTTACAGTAGACTGCGTTGACGACTGATGATTTACTTTAAAGTTGTTACAGTGTTACGACTCAGTTCAACTGCAATTGAGAGTCATGATCATGACCTTGTGGTGTTTAGCTGGCAAAGGATTGGCTGTTTTTATTATACTGGTACAATTGTGTAGAAGGTTACTGCTTTGTAATTTTGTTTATTTAACCTTGGTTATTCATAGCACTCGTCAGTTGTCACTAAGTGTAATTTACCAAATCGATCAAACTGACATTGATACATTTGACAGCAGTAGGTTTTTGACTCGTTAATAAAAATTATGCTGTTGGTCTAGTTCGATTAACTGTATTACGGTTTATACTAACCGATATTTAGATAACTCATCAATGAGAAATTGTTATGTTTAGTATTAATTATTTTTAGTGTCACTTTATATTGATTAATAATAAGCTGTTTATATGATTTAAGGGATACCACGCAGTATGGAATTACTTTTAAACACTGCACTCGTATCCATATGTCATAAAATGTTTTTATTTCTTGATTAAAAGTTTTTTGTTTTTAATTAAAATAAAAATACTTATAAGAAAATATTTAAAGAAATAAGTTCATGGTGAGGTATGCAGTAAAAACTGCAAGAACTTTCAATATAAACAACAGTACCAAACTATTGAAATTATTTTTTTCCTTAAAATTTAAATCATAATAATATATTTGTTAAATTTTTTCGTAAACACGACAATCAAATTAAAATCCAACACCACAAAACAAAAACAGGCAAATTAAAAATTTATATAAATTCAACATTATTTGACAAAAACCAACCGTAAATATTGTCGAAATTAAAATATACAATTACAATACTGTACAAATTTTAATAAAGTTTGTTGCTTTAGAATTTTCATCAGTAGCAGCTGCTTCAAAAGCAAAAAATAAATTAGTATGGATTATTCTCTAGTGTAATACCGCAGCAGAGATTTGCTATACCGTTATTTTCAAAACTTCAACTACTTTATGTACAGTAAGTGAAAACTTAGAAAATCACCCGGTATAGCTCAACATTTCGATTTGCAGTTATTATTGGAAAAACACTGTTATTACTTTGTTATTAATAAACACTGTTATTACTGTTACCAGCGTTTATTATTGACATTATAAAACAAAATAAAAATAAAACAATGCACACACAAAACTATGAGAAAATGGTATAAAGCAAACAATGAAAATCAATGTTAGAATTGATTTATTTCCAAAACCAGTGTTATTAATAAACACTGTTATTACTGTTACCAGCGTTTATTATTGACTTTATAAAACAAAATAAAAATAAAACAGTGCACACACAAAACTATAAGAAAATGATATAAAGCAAACAATGAAAATCGATGTTAGAATTGATTTATTTCCAAAACCAAGTTTCATCTGTGAAATAGTTATAATTAAAATCATGAAACGTATTTTACATAATACGTTTTATTCTATTGGTTTTGAGTGTTTACTAAAAACACATCTATTAAATCACGCAATAATATACTGTACGTTATGTACTGTATTATAAAGTTGTAATAAGCGCTAGACTGTAGTTAATCGATTGTTATTAATGTGCAAAAACAAAGGCAGAAATTGTAAGCGGAATCGATTTATCAAATCTTTTTGAAAACATTTTTTTTACATCAAATGATGTGCTATATAATCAACAACATTATTGAGCGTGTTATAACAGCATAAATATGGCGAAAGATGATGATGGTGGCTGTGCATTTTCTAAATTGAAACAAGTAAGTTGGAAAAATGTCATTTCTGGCTTCTTTATTGCAGCAACTGCTATTCACCTTGGATTTATTCTTAAAGATTTCATAAGGTAAATCACATTTTCTTATACTTTATTTAATTATTATTATTAAAAGTCGTTTAAATTAGATGTGGTGAAATTGAAACGGTGACAAAAGTTAATGATTTCACGAATGTGCCAGCATTTACTGTTTGCTCAAATATTCCCATTAGAAAAAATACCAGCGATTACAAGACCAATATTCCCCTGCAAATCAAATTAGACGAATTAATTGAAGAAAAAGTATATCAAATTTTTTTACAATTTTAATTTAGTTTTAATTTTACTTGTTTTAATTTAGTACTCTTCATCCATGTCAATTTTAGACCAACATTTGTATTTCGTGGAAAAATTTCCAATTTCAGTGCCACAACAGTAATGTACCACTTATTAAAAAATTAGTTTTAATTTATTTAAGCATGTTTTTAGTGATTTCGTTTCACGAGTTGCAATTAAATGCTATAAATGCTTCAACTTACCACATTATCATAAAAATATGGAAGTGGTCTATGTAGGATAACGGTACAGCGTTACAGCAGCATTATGAGCATTATATAGCATGGTCAAAAAGTCTGTATTGCCTTACTTAATTTTTTAACTAGTCTAATAGGACCGAATGGAATATATGTGGGTCTCTATCTAATGGTGACCTTTATGTGTCCATGAACTTGTTATTTAAATTTTCCGTGGAATTTATTGCTTAAATAGAAAAGAGATACGCAAATTTAGTCAGTTTAAAAGTTGTGTGGAATCTTAAAAAAATTTAAAGTTGAAGTACAAAATCGTCATATGAAATATTAAAATATTTTATATTGTTCATATGAAATATTGAAGTATATATTTATATATATATATTTATATTGTTTATATGAAATATTGAAATATTTTATATTGTTCATATGAAATATTTCTTGTATTTAGAATTCAAAACAAAGACTTATTTCTGGATTTTCAACATCTGAATAAAGTGAGTTGCATTAAATTACTTTCTTCATTTGTAAAAACCAAATGTTAAACAGACAAATGAAATGGAAATTTTAAATGAACTTATAAAATTGACGCCAGCTGAAAGACTTCAATACTCGGAGTTTCCTTTTCAGTTGTCAGCATTATTCATTACAACTGACACCGACGTTTATTAGTAAGACCATATCCATTAATAGTAAACTATCAAATACATAAATGAAAGTTTAATTTAGTGACATAATTAAATTCTGGCCAATGCATGTAACGAATAATTTATATTATGGAAACTGCATTACATTCAATCCTGATAAAAAATTACAACTTCAAAATGGAACAGACATTGTAGAACGTAAATACTAAAAATGACATAATTAAAATCGACAAAATGATTGATCTAAAGTTCATTATTATTTTAAAACAGAAGTTCAAATATACTTTAATTTGCCACATTACCGAAATGGAGAAAACAGCCAAATTGATATGATTGACAAATCTGCTGTAGTGGTTTTACACGAACCTTTTACACAGCCAGTGTTTGATCACAAAAACATCATTAAACTATTTCCATCATCTCAAAATTTTATTACAGCAACAAGAGTAAGTCCTTTCAAGTATATTACTTTATTTTAATTATTTAAATGTCATGTAATCAAATAGAAAGATTTCAATTTTGAAACAAACTGCGTTGAAAGAGATGAACTGAGGAAATATTCCATGCCAGCATTTAATGACGATGACGATATGTTATACACTGACGAAGACTATTACTACACAAGAGAAGTAAATAATTGTCATCATTTTAAATATTTTTTTATGTACAGTATCTGCTCTAACGCTTTTAATGTTAGTCTTGCTTGGCTTCTTGTCTTCAAAATTTGACGGTAAAGTACTGCAAATGCCAATTGCCTCAGTTTGAGACCTACAGTCAATTGCCAGTTTGCAAAGGTACATTGATGATATTATTGTCAGTTTGTTGTTTTATTAAACCAATTATTTTTTAGGAAATTGTCGTGCAATTCCTCAGAATGATCTTGATACGTGTAATTGTAAACGCCCTTGCAGGTAATTTCTTACCATAAACATCAAAACGCTATTAAAACAAGTAATTACTGTAATAATTTTATTTATATGTTTTAGTTATTCAAAGTATAGTTTTAAAGTAGAACCGATGAAAACTACTAACAATAAACACGTTATCAAAAGTTATAGGGTAAGAATTCAGATACCATAACAAAAATGATGTTTAATAAGCCTTGGTTAATGAATAGCAGATGTCACAAGAGAATTTACTTTACTATCACTTGCTACACAACCACCATGTTGTAGATATGGTCAATGAATACAAGTACTGTAAAATTGTGTAGAACGTTAGTATTTTTTACATATTTAATATTTTTTGTTTCAATTAGATGGTATTTTTTTTATGATGTCAAAATAACAGTAGTCTTACACGACAGTTTAAGAACTGTGGTGAAAAGTATTTCAGCCTGCAAGGTAATCAAACCAATAAACAGAAACCTATATACACTTTAAACAATAACTGTAATATGATAAGTTAATTACTTATTGTTTAATGAACACATACAGTATTTGTAAAACTAAAAAGCATTAATCTTTAAGCAAATATACAATGAATTATCAATCGACTTTAGTTTTAGCTTAATTAATTATAAATGCGATGTAACGTTTATTAAGCGTGATTAAGACATATCTAATAGCAAATTGTTAGATGGATTTTAACAAGATGCATGAAAGTACGGATAAAAAGTACTCCGAGGCATGCAATTGTATAAAAATGTAATAAAAATAACTAAAAGTAATGAAACGTTAAAACAAATACAGGTATTTACTTTGTTTAAATAATCAAGTATTGTTTACACAAAATATTCTGCATTTTTAAGTCTTGTTTTAAATTTTAGTTTGACGTCGTTTTAAGTCAAATTGGAAGTATTTTGGGAGTTTATACTGGTTTTTGTTTACTAATGACTGTGGAATTAATCTTGGACTATTATGGAAAGATATCGGAAATAAAAAAGTATGTCTTCAAAAAATTACATTGATTTATGAATTTAATTTTCTTTTACCGGCATTAGAAAGCAAAAAACAAACCCAAGAAAAGCAGGTAAAGTAATTCAGTACATTTAAGCCATATGCATTTCAACTTTTTAAATTAATATAAGTTGTATAATATGTTATTTTTGTACTGAAAAAGTTTTTTTCTTTTTATTAATAAAAATTAGAAGTAAGACAACAAATTGGATATTCATCAATATCACTCGTAAGCCGATTTCAAAGTTCAAACCGGAAACTGAAGTATTTTTGGATGGTTGTACTATTGTTTGGACTATGCAAAACATGTCAATCAGGATACCAATTGATAGACGATTATTCGAAGTACTCAATCGATCATTTGTTTGGAAAATTTGATTTGATTTATGACGACGTTTACATGTGTATAGATTTCCGGTGACTGAAAATGTTGAAAAGTTGCAAGGTATTGAATTTCCATCGGTTACTATTTGCTTAAATAATATTTTAAGCAAAAATATTTCAAACCCCATTAAAGACGTGCTGATAAATGACTTTATTGAAGAAATTGATAATGTAACATATAACGTAAGTAAACTTATAATTTGCAATTAATTGTCTCTAAATGTAAGAGAATGCAAAACTATCATTGTTAATATTTACCGATAATTCAATTTTAGGATAAACGCAGTTGGTTCACTATACTTAGACATATCATATTATATCAATCACCAGACAATAAAAAGCTATTATGTCCGCCTATGGAAAGTTTCATAAAAAAATGCTATTATAAGCTCGGTGCTAATGCGTTCAACTGCAGGTACAGTAGTAAATTTGTTGATTTTTGAACAACTTTAATAAAAAGTTACTAAAAGTAATGTAAACTACATACATGATGTTTTTTTAAGTTGCAATAATTTGTTTAATTTTATTGAAGCAATTTATATCAAGAATATTTTAATGATTACGGATTTTGTGCAACATTTAATCAGGAATTTTCAAATGAAATCGAAAAACAATATATTAATCCAACTGGTATTTACAATACATTTAAACAATTATTGTATAAACAATTACATAGTGATTCCTAACTGGTTGTTCCCTCCCAACGCATTTTAAATATGCTCTGCGAAAATTATAGTTACCCTGGATCTAATTACTTTAACTAAAACTTTAAAATGAGTCAAGATGAATATCTATTCAAGAAAAATATCACCTAAAAAAAGAGTTTAGGAAATGTGTTAGAAGAAAAGAAAGTAGTCTTTTCTTTCATACTTCCCCCCACATATTCTTAAATGTGCAATTTAGTTTCCTAAATGTAAACTTTAGCTTCTTACATGTATAATTTAGATTACTAAGTGTGTAGTTTAAATTTCTAAACGGGAAATTTAGCTTTTTAAATGTATAATTTAGTTTTTTTAAATGTGTAATTTAATTTTTTTAAATGTGTAATTTAGTTTTTTTTAATGTGTAATTTAGTTTTCTTAACTGTTTAATTTAGTTTCCTAACTGTATAATTTAATTTCCTAATTGATGAATTTAGTTTTTTTAATAGTTGAATTTAGTTTCCTAACTGTTGAAATTAGCTTTCTTAAAGGTAAAATTTAGCTTTATACTCGTAAATACAAAAAGTAAAATAAAGTGAGATTAAAAAATTTATAATTGGAAATAAGATTAGCGTTATTTTGTCTTATTACATTGAACAACTCGATCAGTCACATGTTTCTCATTAACTTTATAGTAATTTATTGCAACCATATCGATTTTTTTAATTAAAAAATAAAGAAAAAATATTAATTATTGATTTCAACTATCTTCTACCCTGAAAAACGCATAAAAAGTGAATGTTGTTTTGAATATATTTTTATTTTTTATTAATAACGAAGTATCAAAAAGCAAATATTAATTGAGGTGCTCCGGCAAAAGTTTTTTATTTACAATAGTGTTCTGCAGTTTAGAAAAGGTTGGGAATCACTATGATACACTATAGATTTTTGTTGATTAATGACATTTTTTTTCTGTATTTCTAGAATTAACACTGGAACTACAATACCAGTTGCCAGAATATTTTGAACTTATTAATGATTTTGGATTTGTCTTGAATTTTCATCCCAAAGGAACGGCGCCAAACTTGTATCAATCGATAAAGACAATGGAGATAAAAGTGGGCATGAAGTACGACATTAAATTTTCTAAGGTATAACTAAATTACATAACTAATTGCTATAGATTTATGATGGCTACTTTTAGAAATTATTTAGGCTTAATGTGTTATTTATTATTCAAAAAGTTTCTCTTTTGATTTGACACTACTTCATTACTATTTTAATGGGTGGCATAATGCGCTTATATTGTGAGTTGCTCTACAGTAGTCTAATTTACCTTAAACTTTTTATTAAATTAAGTTTGTTTACCTTTATAAGTTACTGGTACTGTAGTAGGGATACGAAATTTGTAAACTTTTTAAGTAGGCTCTATTGTACCTGAGTAAAATGTCATTGGTCAGTAGTTGTTTCCTTAATGTTGTGATGCAAGTAATACGAACCACCTTATTCTTGAGAAATCGTTAATTTTATTATTATAAACCAGTATGTCCGAACGTGAGGTAACGTCAATGTTCAAGGGGGTAATTTAAAATTGAATTTGTTTAAAGGTTTATTAACCTTATGGCAACTTGTAAGAGGAAGTTAATTCTCGTGTGAGATTTTTTCTGAATTTCCTAAAGTTAGATAAATTTTAGAAATTGTGTAATATGAGAGGTATCATACAATTTTAGGAAGTCTTAAGTGGGGCATATCACAAAAAAAAGCTGACAAACATTGCTATAGACCATATAAAATTTTATAAATAATGCATCCAAATATCAATTTTTTAATTAGGTTGTGACGGAACATTTGTCGTCACCATATCCAACTAAATGTGTTCCTTCTGCAAGTGTTACATCTGATATGCTATGGAAAAACAACTTTTATGATCATGATAGACAGTTCAAATATCATTATGAGGTAAATATAATAAAATACCAGTTAAAATTACACTTTATGACATGATTTTAGTCAGTTAGTATTCTTTGATTGAATGAAATTCATAACTTTTGTACGATAAATGATCATTTTACAGTCGTGTATAGTATCACATTTTTACAATTTGTCTGCTGCCGGAAATTATCTGACAGAAACATCTGAGGATTTTCTTTTAAAATTTGCAGGAAGATTAAAGTCAAATGATACCATCACCGTTGGTAATTTTAATTCATTAAAAATACTTGTTCATTTATGCCATTACTGATATATCAATCAATATATTTTTCAGGCAGTGATTGTCCAGTTCTATGCAGGTTAATTCCAATTTAAAGTGTATGATAAGTTATAAATTGAAATTTGCATTTATTGAAAATAATTTAGCTCTGCTTTTTACTTCATTGAAGTTTTTGAAGAATATGAGGTTCCATCTAAATTTTATAGCTAACTCTTACATCTTCAGAAATATTAATTGTAACTTAATTCTTCAGTTACCCATTGATGAACAATCTAGAAATGGTAGTGATCAGGATATTATCCAATTGTATGTGTAAAACGTTATGCCTTTGTATTCCATTTATTTAATTATAATTTAATGCACATCAATGTTTGCTTCTGTGTTTATTTTTTGGATTTTAGCTTCAGCTTTGAAGACTTTAACAATTATAGTGTGGATACTATGTTTACCAACAGACTTTTTAAACCGTAAATACTAAGTTACTATTCAATGTAAACTTTACAATATCTTAGGGAATTACTATCTGCATTTCAATAGTTTGCGGTCACTTCCTCCAACTTTGGTTACTATAAGTCCTTATAAAATGGAGACAACAGTCATCAGAGATGTCCCAGCTATTACGGTAAATTACTTCAATCCTTTGATTGATAAATACAATTGTAATATATAAATTATTTTAATAAAGTTGCAAGACCTAATGTGGAATATTGGAGGAACGATGGGATTGTGGATAGGAATCTCTGTGTTGTCAATCTTTGAATTGAAGTGTCTGTTGCTGCAATACTTAATACAGCACTTCACTTTAAAGCGTTGAGTTAATTAGATGCTCAATCGTTATTTGAATTTTAAATTTATGCAAATATAGTTTTAGAAATATAGCAAAATTAGTGACCAAAACATGCCAAATATAATATTGCATTTTTATCTTAGCTTACTGCAATATTGGTGTCGTAAAAATTATTTAACGCATGTATTTATCTGTCAATTGCAAGGAGTTTTAATATTTGCTCTTGTATTTGGGCCCTATTGCAATTTATTAGTACTATTCATTTTCTCACGTCATTTGTACCGGTAGATTATGCAAATCTTTTATTCCAACTTTGGCTTGAATAAAATGGCAAAGAAAATAATTTTTCTTGAAGTTCCAACATCTCTGCCTAGTAAATTTATTTTTAATGAGTTTTTTAAAAACTTGTTTGAAAGTATGATAAGCTTATTTTTATGTTAAAGTTAAAGTGCAACATTTTTAAATTTCAAAATTGTTAATGGCCTGCAATATGAGATGATAATTATTCCAAAATATCAACTAAAGTCATGAATATAGTATCAATTTTTGTAATTGTTTGACATGGATTAGAGCACTGTATTTACCAGTTTTTTAGTAATTAACAGCAGCAACAGCAAATTAACTTTGGTCAGATGGCGGAAGAATTTCATCAAGTTATATTGAATAAACGTTTTGATATTTTGAAAACAGTAAGTACCGAATAATAATTACACTTTCTTATGCACGAAACTCTACAATTTAATTTTATTTATGAAAATAAAAAAAAACAGATTTTGGATAGTAATTGACTACCATAATTTAGATAATTAAGCAGCAATGTCTTGTAAGTATACTGCATTAAATTTGATTCATTTTCTGTTTAATAATGACTATAGACTAATTAAAAAAACAGTAAAAGTTGAAAAAAAAAATTCTATTGGCTTTACAATTTTTTATAGGTAAAGTATGTGATTACTTCACTTGTGGACTATACAATTCTTCGTCTCCACAA
>JAAFCF010007112.1:3134389-3153802 GCA_013389785.1 Helicorthomorpha holstii
TATGTGATTACTTCACTTGTGGACTATACAATTCTTCGTCTCCACAAACAAATAAGGAAATCTCCGCCATGCAAATTAAGATCACTTTGATCCTAAATGAAGGTCAACCGCCAATCTGGAGACGTTTTCTAATGCCATCAGACGTAAATTTTGCAACATTACATCAGGCAATTGAAACTGTTTTCAATTGGCCCAAAGGCAGAAGTCATCAATTTGCGTTTACAGAAACAAATCCACAGGCTCACGAGCTTATTTCAGATGAATGGATAATGGGCTGTTTGAATATTCCAATAAGAATTTTTTACTGCTATTACAATCATTCTAACCAGGGAAAGGTCAATGCAGAAGTATCTTTGGAACAGTATATTTCAGCTAATCCAAATCAGTCATTTCCACTTGAAACTGAACATGACAATGGGTAATAATGAAAGAATTATAGTACATACAGCTGTTTTACAAAAATTGATTAATGTTTGGCTATTTGTGATTATTGATTGTAACAGTTATTTGGATGACTATTGCTTAGAATTTATTTATTGTAAAAATGCATTTTGTGGTCTAATGCAATGATAGTTCAATTTAATTCTAATGCCATTATGGTTTCATACAATTTCATGCCAATAATAAAACCTTAAGTTTATTAAATTCTAGAATTGTAAATGCTGTGATCCTTTATGGCACTTCTGTAAATTTAATAAAATAAGTTAAATAAATTACCGATTAATCATTTCAAATTTTAAATACGAGTAATACATAACTGATGCATAATCAACTATTTTGTGATGTAATAAAACTTAATAAATGACAGCAGTTTTAAACTTTTCTGGTATTTTTGATTGATTCTGTATATGGTAAACAGCCATAAATGAATGATTTCAATGAATTCAACTAAAAAATGTACTTTTTTCTTAAAATAAAATGGCAAACAAATTAACCAATTTGTCCAACAGTGGCACTAAAGTTCTAACAGCTCAGTCCAGTATATTCAAATCAATTTGGTTTTAAATAAACTATTATTATTAATAAAGTCGAGTATTCCAAGTCCATTTTTATGTTAAATTTAAAGTACCAAAATATCTTTAAATTTTATTTACAGTAGGTAAATTAGTAAGTAGCATTTAAAACCAGATTGATTAATGTTCTGGCATAAATTAAAAATAAGTAATCATTTTTATGTATAATGTCATTTGAATGTTTTTGTTGTAATAACGATTAATGAGCAGTAATAAGAGATGATGAACATTCCAAAATATCAATTATAGCTAGAAATATAATAATAGTTTTTGTAAGTTGTTGCAAATCGATCATTCCCTAATCCAATCGAAGAATAATTAGTGATAATCTTAATTAATAGTGCACAAAGGGTATTTTAATGTAAAAAGTATGGTACTTAACAATATTTTACAAAATTGATTAGTGTTTGGCAAATTTTCTTTGTAGATTTTAAGATTTTTTGTGAGTATATTTAAATGTCATTTTAATTAAATAATATCTTATTCAATTCTTAAGGAAAATGTGGTTAAGTGCAATGGTCAATGGTCAGTAATATGGAATGATGTTTATTTCAAAATATCAATTGAAGTTACAGATATAACAACTGTTATTGTATTTTTTTTTTGACAATATTTAACAGCACCATATTTGTCAATTTAATATTAATTGACAGCAACAACAACAAATAAACTTTTTTCATGGAATTATATTGCATTTAACGTTTTTATACAGTTATTATTGCCTGACATTTATGCAGATTTAATAAAATCCAATTGAACCGTATTTCCTGAGAGCAAGTACAGTAAATCACCAATTAGTAATTTTTTAGTTTTTTTTAAATGACATGTTATTCTTAACATAAATTAAGAAAATGTTTTATGATATAATGGAAACTGAATAAATAACAATTTCAATATTTTATGAATTTTTGACTGATTCTGTGTACGGTAAACGGTCATGAATGAATGAAATAATGTTTTTTCTTAATGTTTTCGTTAAAATACCACTCATAAAATCAACCAATCAATAAAATCTTACAGTAAATCTGTGGTTTTAAGGAACATCTAGCGTTGTCTATCATGACGTTATTTATTGTTTTGCGATAATTGTTTATAGTCAGTAATATGAGAAGATAATCATTCCAAAATATCAATTAGCGCTTAAATTTAATAATGGCTATCGTAATGTTTTTATTAGAATTGGATCACCATATTTGCCAATATAAAACAGTATAAATTCACAGCAATGACAGCAAATTAATTTTGGTCAGACGACAGAAGAATTTCATAAACGTTTATACATTTCAACAACAGTAAGTACTAAATCTTAATTACAATTTCTTAATTACACCTAACTTTTCTTTTTAAGAACAAAACAAGAAAACCATATTTTGGATAGTCAATTTGGCAACAATAATTAAGTAGCAATGCCCTGTAAGTAAATTTTATCGAATTTGTTTTGTTTAATGGCTAATTACAATAGATTAATAATTTTATTAAGGTACTGTAAATTATTGCATTTTTTTTACAGTAAATTTCTGTCATTACATCACTTGTGGACTATGGAACTCTTCGTCTTACCAAATAAATGAAGATTACAACACAATGCAATTTAAAGTCACTGTGATTCAAAATGAAGACCAACAGCCAATCGGAAGACGTTTTGCAATGCCATTAAACACGACTTTTGCATCATTGCACCAGGCAATTCAAACTGTGTTCAATTGGCCCAAAGGCAATGGTCACTTTGAGACTACGGAAACAGAGCCACCGGAAGGAATGACCCTTCCAGATAATTGGATAGTGTCTTTTAATTCTCCAAAAATGTATTCTTACTGCTACGTCAATCCTTCTAACGAGGTCAGTCTCAAAGCAGACGTTTTCGTCAAAACATATTTTTTAGCTACTCCAAATGACACGTTTCCAATTGTACTCAATTACGACGATGAATGATAATTTTGACAATTAGTGCATGACGTTACAATTATTGTAAGAAATATGGTACGTGTTTTACAAATTTGGATAGCGTTTGTTATTACTGATTTTAAACGTTTTTGTGCGACTATTGTTTTAGAAATTTTTTATTGTAAAAATACGCTCTATTGTTCAATGCAATTTTAATAAAAAAGTGATTCAATGCAATTCTAAGAAATTTGTAATACAGTTACAATTTCATGCAATCATGGTTTATTCGAAATTTTATTTTGTGCCATAATTGTAAGCGTGGTGATACTTCATGACATTTATGCAAATTTAATAAAATCAATAAAATAGGAATTATTAAAAGGCCATTGGAACGCAGGAGGTGTTTTAAGATCTTCTCATTTGATATACAGAAATGAATATGACAATGATGCTCCATAGAATTAACGATGTCATTAACAAAAACGTAACTCTAAATTTGTTAACATGTAACAACCTGTCTTTAACAGTTATTTGTCATTGTGCAAAAGTACATTGATGATAAGATTGTTAATTTGCTGTTTTATTGTACCAATTGAAGATTGTTGCGTCATATAAGCCGCATAAACATAAGTTTTAAAGTGTAAATGTTGATTACAAAAATAATAATGGTTATTAATACTTAGAAAATTAATTGCAGATTTACAAGAGAATTTACTATCACTTGCTGCACAATTACAGTGATGCACAAATGGCCATTGACTACAAATACATTAAAATTCTGCATAATTTTAGTTTTCAATATTTTTTACTTTTTAGCAATATTTTGTTTTAAATAAGAACGATATTTAGCTTAATATTAAAGTAATAGTAGTCTTATACTGTAAAAATTGTTATAAAAAGTAACTCAGCATGCAAAGTAATCAAACAAACACTCTAAACTAAGTCTTACTGATAAATGTATTAATTACTCATCGTTTGATTGACTGTTGTCGACTGAAATCGTAAAACTGAAATATGAATTGAACTATTCATTTATTTTGTTTATTGCAAGTTATGTGTTGTTTGATAAATTAAAATTAATAATGATTTTAATGCATGACGTTATTTAAAATATTGTTTTGCAGTAATTGTTACCGGTCAGTAATATGAGATGTTAGTTATTCCAAAATATCAATTAATACTAAAATATAACAATGGTTTTTGTAATTTTTTGATTATATTTGGAGCACCATATTTGATTGACCAATTTATAATTAGTTGACAGCGACAACAGCAAATTAACTTTGATCAAACGACGTAAGAATTTCATCGAATTATAACGCATAAACGTTTTAATTTTTCGTCAACGGCAAGTACTAAATATTAATTGCAATTTCGATTACACGTAATCCAACAAATTTTATTTTTGAGAAGAAAATATTTTGACTACAATCATTAAACTAGAATGTCTGGTAAGTAAATTGTATTGAATTTATGTTTTCTGTGTAATGGCTGATTTCAACACATTAATAATTTTTAAAACTAATCTCCATTCCTTAAATTTTGTTTTTATTTACAGTAAGTAATTGCTGTCGTTACATTAGTTGTGGACTATTGAAATCTTCACCTTGCCAAAACAATGAAGATGCCTACGCCGTGCAAATTAAAGTCACTTTGATCCAAGAAGAAAGCCAACAGTCAATCTGGAAACAGTTTGTAATGTCACCAAACACGACTTTTGCAGCATTGCATCAGGCAATTCAAACTATTTTCCATTGGCCCAAAGGCACTGGTCAATTTGTGATTACGGAAACGAACTCTCAGACTAACCAAATCATTCCAGATGGTTGGATATTATGCTTTTTTGATTCTCCAAAAAGATTTTCTTACTACTATAATCATCATAACCGAGGAAGAATCAACGCAGACGTTTTCTTCGAACCTTATCTTTTAACTAAGCCTGATGAATCGTTTCCAATTGTAATTGAACATGACAATAATGATAATTTTGGCGATTAATGCATGACGTTACTATTAATGTAAAAGATATGGTACGGTACGTATTTTACAAATTTTAAACGATTGTTATTACTGATTTTAAATGTTTTTGTGCAAATATTGTTTTAGAGATTTTTCATTGTGAAAATGCAAACTATAAAGCGTTGATTGTATTACATGCCAAAATTGTAAATGCTGCGACACTGCATGTAATTTATGCAAATTTAATAAAACTCAATTAGTAAAAATTAAAAGAGCAAGTAAATATTCTAATCAAATTTTATTTTTTTTTAAATACACTCTAATCTCAACTGAATTCCTGTATATTGTAAACAGACATAAATAATTGACTTGGGTCATTCTTAATTTTCTTGTTAAAATAATTAACTTGCAACCCAATACAAACTTAGATGAGTAGTTTTATTTATTAGTCCTGATAAAATTACTGTTCTAATTTTAAAAATTTTACAGTTCGAAAATTAATGCCGTTATTGCACGTGCGTGTGTATGCATTCGAAACTGTCATTTTGCTTAAGAAAACCAAACAAGAAGGAAGTTTTTGCAACTTGTCCTTTCAGATTCGAACTACGTGAAATTTTCTGAATTTGCTTTTGAATAACAATGGCACCAAGACGAAGTTAGTAATTAACGATTACTTAATATTAGTTTGATCTTAATTTTTATTAATTAAACAGAGAAGGGATCTAATGTCAGCATACTGGTGAAACAATTCGAGCCTCCACCGATGCCATCGTTGTACCCCTTGAGAAGACCTTTAACAAGAGAATGTGCATACGATTACGGTCATCTGAAACATTTGAGCCCAGAGGAAGTGGAGAGATATTTTCACCGACGACGATAGAGCAAAGGATCCATCATGGATGCCGACTGGAATTGGACAAAATTGATTTTCGAACAACTATCTGATAAAAATCTAAATTAATATTGTAAACTAAGTGATTTGTAGATTTAAAAACAAATTTGATTATTTCGGTGCGATTAAAATAAAATGTAATTAACATCAAATAAAAATCGTGTTCTCAATGTTTTATTCAATTTAAACTAAATGTAGTTTAACATACAGTAGAATACTAGAATGACAACCAATAGATGGAATTTTGAACATTGTTTAAAATAGCCGTTAGTTAAAAACCGTTGTTGCTAAATAAATTTAATTATTTAAATAAAATTATTATGATGTTCGAACTTTAAATAATGGATACACTGATACAGTAACAAAATAATCTAGAAAAATAAAAATTAAATAAGAAAATGTTTGTTCAATTATAGGTAATAATTGGAAAATAACATTTTATGATGCAAATGAACGAAATAACGACAATTGAAACATTGTTTTTTAATAATTGTTAATGTACAGTAACATGAGATGATGAATATTCAAAAATATCAATATCATAACGGTGATTGTCATTTTGTGACAAGAGTTGGAGCGCCATACAGTATTTGCCAGTTTTATAATAATCAACTTTGATCAGACGCCTGAAACATTTCATCAAGTAACTGTGTATTGCTTAAACGTTTTAATATTTCGACAACAGTAAGTAATCAGTATTAATTACAATTTCTTACTGCAAGTAATCCAACAATTAATTTTTCTTTTTGAGAATTAAAAGTACACAGCAGATTTCCAATAGTAAAATTGATTACAATAATTAAGCAGCAATGCCTTGTACCGGTAAGTAATTTTTTAAAACATTTGGCTCTGTTTTTTGTTTAATTAATGACTAATAAGAATACATTAGAAATTTTTACAAATAATTTTGTCAAGGAAAATCGTACATCGGCATTGCAGTCTTTTCGTAAATTCAATTTTGTTTTTATTCAGGTCATTCCTGTAATAGCGTCAATTGTGCACGCTGCTCTTCCTATTCAAAGTCGAAAAAACAAATCTCCGCAATTCAAATAAAGGTCACTTTGATCCTAAAAGAAGGTCAACCGCCAATCTGGAGACGTTTTCTAATGCCATCCAAGGCGACATTTAAAGAATTGAATAAGGCAATAGAAACTATTTTTAATTGGTCCACTGGTTCTGGTCAAATTTCTGTAGATATTGGAAAAATTACTCCAATTAAAGAAATCATTGAAGATGAATGTCTGTTGGATTCTTATAGTATCCAAAAAAAATTTGATTACCTGTACTGCAGTCTTTATCAAAGGGGCAAGATTTATGAAAAGGGATTTGTTAAAGCAGAGGTTTTCTTCGAAAAACGCGTTTCAGCTAATTCAAAACTACCATTTCCAATTGAAATTGAAAAAGACAATAATTGATAATCATGACTATTAGTAAACAACGTTTCTTTTAGTGTAACAAATTTACTACGCTTTGTAATGAATCATTTTTAATTTTAGTTGAACATGACAATGAGTGATAATTTTGATGATTAGTGCATGACGTTACTATTAATGTAAAAAATACGGTATGGTACGTATTATACAAATTTTTTAACATTTGTTATTACTGATTTTAAATGTTTTTGTGCAAATAATGTTTTAGAAAACGTTTATTGTGAAAATGCAAACTATAAAGCGTTGATTGTATTACATGCCATAATTGTAACTGATGCGACACTGCATGACATTTATACAAATTTAATAAATTTTAATTAGTAAAAATTAAAAGGTTGATTTTTAACTTTTCTGCTATTTGTCATGGATCCTGTATATGGTAAGACAGACATAAATGACTTACTGTAGGTCATTCTTAATTTTTTTGTTAAAATATCCTACAGACAAAAAAGCCCAATTAAATGAGTAGTTTTATCATTTTTATGTATTAGGCTATTAGCCTATTTAGCCGTGGTATAATTACTGTTCTAAATTTAAAAAAAATTAGCAGTTACTAAATTAATGCCGTCATTGCACGTGCGTGTGTTTGCATTCGAAACGGTCATTTTGCTTAAGAAAACCAAACAAGAAGGAAGTTTTTGTAATTTATCCTGACAGAGTCGAATTACTTTACATTTTCTGAATTCGCTTTAGAATAACAATGGCACCAAGACGAAGTTAGTAGTTAACGATTACTTAGTATTAGTTTGATCTTAATTTTTATTATTTGAATAGAGAAGGGATCTAATGTCAGCATACTGGTGAAACGATTTGAGCCTCCACCGATGCCGGCGTCGTACCCCTGCCGAAGACCCTTAAGAAGAGAATCTCCTTTTAATTACGACAGACTGAACGCTATGAGCCCTGAGGAAGTGGAGAGGTATTTTTGCCGGCGACGTTAAAGAGAAGGAACCACTATGAATGCCTACTGGAATTGGACCAAACCGAATTGCGGACAATCATCAACAATTATAAAATTATAAATTAATATTGTAAATTGTGTTCAAAATTTCAAAACATAAATTTGATTGTACTGGTACGATTAAAATAAAAAGCATTTATTTAAACTAAAACCTAATTTAGTTAAACATAAAATGGAAACCATTATAATTATGTAATTTCGAACTTTTTTTAAAATAGCCGTTAGCTAAAATACCGTTGCTGCTAAAGTTTAATTATTTAAATAAAGTTATTATGCAGTTCGAATTTTTAATAATGGATATTGATCAACATATTTAACCAAATGAATTAATAATGATTTTGATAGATAACGACAATTAAAAATTGTTTTACTGTGATTTTAATGTACAATAATATGAGATGGTGATCATTCCAAAATATCAATAAACGCTGCCAATATAATGACGGTTTTTGTAATTTTTTGACAGGGATTGGAGCGCCATACAGTATTGGTCAGTTTCATAATAATTAGCGAACAGCAAACTAACTTTGATCAGACGGTGGAAGAATTTCGCCAAGTTGCAGTATATCACATAAACGTTTTTATATTCTGAGTCTGGCAACAGTAAGTACCGAATTTTAATTACAATTTCTCAATGCTCGTAATCCAACAATTCATTTTTCTTTTTGAGACTTTAAAGCACACAGCAGATTCTCAATACTAGATTTGATTACAATAATTAAACAGCAATGCCTTGTAAGTATTTTTTTAATTAATGACTGATAAGAATACATTACAAATTTTAAAAAATAATTTTGTCAAGGAAAATCGTATATTATCTTTGCAGTCTTTACATAAATTTATTAAATTTTGTTTGTATACAGGTCCTTTGTGTAATGGCGTAGGTTGTGTACTATGCACTCTGTTTTCAAGTTTAAATAAAATCGACGTATTTAAAATTAGGGTCACTTTTATCCCAAAGCCAGATCGACCAGCAATTATGAGACATTTTCTAATGCCACCCAAAGCAACATTTAAAGAACTGGGTCGGGCCACTCAAAATGTTTTAAATTGGCCCGCTGGTAATGGTAAACATAAGGTAGATTACGAAACGATTGAAGATAATGTTGCAGATGAAATGCTGTTGCAGTTTTATTGTCTTAAAACAAATTTTATTTACCAATACCATCATCCTTATAATAATGAAACTTTGACAGCAGAGGTTTACTTCGAAAAAAGTGTTCCAGCTAATCCAAATCACTACTTTCCAATTGTAGTCGGAAGAGACTATTGATAATCATGACTATTTGTGCACAATGTATTATTTTTTTCAATGTAAAAAATTTGATATGTATTTTAAAATAATTTCTTTGTATTTAGCATTTTTTTGAGCTTCGAAACCTTGACTGATTAATTGTTGAAAACGTAAGTTGCAATATAGATAATCAAGTTTAATTAATTTTTTTAAATGATATCCTATTCTTAACTAAAAATGTTTCGTAATACTGTATAACAAAATATAAATAAAAGATTGCAGTTTTAAACTTTTCTGCTATTTCTCATTGATGCTGTGTATGGTAACTAGACATAAATAAATGATTTTAGGTCATTCTTAATGTTCTCGTTACAATAATTAACTTACAACCCAATACAAACGTAAATGAGTAGCTTTATTTATTAGGCGTGATAAAAATTACTGTTCTCAATTTAAAAAATATTGCAGTTAAATATTAATGCCGTCATTGCACGTGCGTGTGTGGGCATTCGAAACTGTCATTTTGCTTAAGAAAACCAAACAAGAAGGAAGTTTTTGTAACTTGTCCTTTCAGATTCGAATTCCTTGACATTTTCTGAATTTGCTTTTGAATTACAATGGCACCAAGACGAAGTTAGTAGTTAATGATTAGTTAGTGTCAGTTTAATCTTAATTTGTATTGATGAAATAGAGAAGGGATCCAATGTCAGCATAATGGTGAAACGATTTGAGCCTCCGCCAATGCCAGCGTCGTACCCCTGTCGAAGACCCTTAAGAAGAGACTCTCCTTTTAATTACAGCAGAATGAAAGCTATGAGCCCAGAGGAAGTGGAAAGATATTTTTGCCGGCGACGTTAGAGCGGAATTTGCCTACTGGATTTGGACCAAACCGAATTGCGAACAACCATCAAAAATTATAAAATTCTAATTTAACACTGTAAACTGATTTCAAAATTTCAAAACATAAATATTATCGCACTGGTACGATTAAAATAAAAAGTATTTATCATTAAATAAAGATCGTTTTCTTAATTTATTATTCGATTAAAACCAAATGTACAGTAGTTAAACATAAAATGAAAACAATTAGATGGAATTTCGAATATTTTTAAATAGCCGTTAGTTGAAAAACCGTTGCTGCTAAAGTTTAATTATTTAAATAAAGTTATTATGCAGTTCGAATTTTTAATGATGAATATTGATCAACATACTGTATTTAACAAAATGATCAAGCCAAAATCAAAATTAAATTCAAAGAAAAAAATTTTTTTTTTAATTATTTTTCTTGAAAATGTATTAAAAGTATGATAAACTTATTCTTATAATGAATTTAAAGAGCCATTATCTTAAGATCTTGTTTGCAAAGAGTAAGCTAAGTACAAGATAGTGCAAAGTTCTGGCATAAATTAATAATGATTATGATAGATAACGGTAATTAAAAATTGTTTTACAGTGATTTTAATGTACAATAACATGAGACGGTGATCATTCCAAAATATCAATAAACGCTACAAATATAATGACGGTTATTGTAATTTTTTGACAGGGTTTGGAGTGCCATACAGTATCTGCCAATTTCATAATAATTAGCTAACAGCAAACTAATTTTGATTAGATGGTGGTAGAATTTCATCAAGTTAAATCGCATAAAAGTGTTTATATTCTGTCAACAGTAAATACCGAATATTAATTACAATTTCTCAATGTTCGTAATTTAACAATTTGTTTTTCTTTTTGAGAATTAAAAGCACCAAGAAGATTTTCAATAGTAAATTTGATTATAATAATTAAACAGCAATGCCTTGTAAGTATTTTTTTAATTAATGACTGATAAGAATACATTACAAATTTTTAAAAATAATTTTGTCAAGGAAAATCGTATATTGGATTTGCAGTCTTTTCGTAAATTCATTAAATTTTGTTTTTCTACAGGTCCTTTGTGTAATGGCGTAGGTTGTGTACTATGTGCTCTGTTTCCAAATTTAAATAAAATCAACGTATTTAAAATTCGGGTTACTTTTATCCCAAAGCGAGGTCGACCACCAGTTTTGAGACATTTTCTAATGCCAACAAAAGCAACATTTAAAGAACTGGGTCGGGCCACTCAAAGTATTTTGCGTTGGCCCGTTGGTAGTGGTAAACATAGGGTGGATTACGAAACGATTGTCGAGAACGTTGCAGATGAAATGCTGTTGCAATTTTATAGTCTTCGAACAAATTTTATTTACAGATACCACCATCCTTATAAAAATGAACCTTTGAGAGCAGAAGTTTATTTCGAAAAATGTGTTTTAGCTGATCCAAATCACTACTTTCCAATTGTAGTAGGAAGAGACTATTAATAATCATGGGTATTTGTGCACAATGTTTATTTTAATGTAAAAATTTTGATATGTATTTTAAAAACGTTATTAGTATTTAGCAATTTATTGAGCTTCGATACCTTGATTGACTGACTAATTGTTGCAATATAGATAATTTTAAAATTAATAAAACTAAAATTAGCATATTAATTGAAAATTAAGTGTATCCGGCGGAATCTTGCAGACCATGACAGAGTGCCAATAATAGCACTGATTGCAATTGTACAAATATGCACTTAGTAACATCACCTCCAAATACAGTGTAATAAAGCTTACAACAAAATTGCCAAAAGTTTTTAAAAGTATTTGTACTGTAAAATTGAGTTATAACAAGTACCTGACCTTGATATAAACATGGTATTTAAGAGTTTCAAGGGTTTGTCGCATAAAAACTCTTATATTTACTTGTCAATTCACTACAAATCAAAAATTAAATAAAAGTAATAGATTACAGTAAAGTCTGTTAATAAAAAAAAAAGAAAATTTATCAAGCTTTATAAGAAAGTTACTTTTTGAAAATCCTGTAATTTAAAATTAAGATTGAACTACCAAAAACCCATGAATCGAATTTAGTAAGCAATTGAACTTTTTAACTTGTCACTAGAGGCGCCACATAAGACGTAGCGTAAGAGATGATGATCATTCCAAAATGTCTATTAATGCTACAAATATAATAATGGATATCATAATTTTTAATAGTGATTAATAACAACCACAGCCAATTAACTTTGTTCAAACGACGGAGGATTTTCATCAGGTTGTTTTGCATAAACTTTTCAATATTTCGACAACAGTAAGTATTGAATATTCATTACAATTTCTTAATGAACGTAATCCAACAATTACATTTTCTTTTTGAGAATTAAAAAAAAAACCAAACATATTTTGGATATTAATTTTCACCACAACAATTAAGCAGCAATGGCTTGTAAGTAAATTGTATTAAATTCGTTTTTTGTAAGGTTTATTAATAATTAATGGCTATTTAGAATACATTAGAATTACTAAAATATAAGAAAAATAGCGTTGGATTTGCTGTTTATTCATAAATTTCTTTAACTTTGTTTATATACAGGTTGTTTCTGTAATGGTCGCACTTGTGTACGAAGCTGTTCATTGCAATTTAAAGTCTCTTTGGTCAAAGATGGCCAACCGTTAATATGGAAAAGTTGTTTAATTAAACCAGATTTGACGTTTGCAACATTGCATCAGACAATTCAAACTAAGTTGAAATTGCGTGATGCCGACAGTTTTTATTTTGTAGTCGCAGATACGAATCCTGAAAAGTTAGTTTTAGATGACGTTTTGGTGAGCCATTTTAGTATTCCAAAAACATTTTGTTACCATTACTACTGCAGAGGATTCCGTACCCATAAAACGATCCAGGCATTGGTTGTCTTCGAGCGTTATGTTTCAGTTAATGCAAATACAGTATTTTCCGTTCCGAACGACAATAATAAGGGATAATATTGACTACAAATGCACGGAGTGGCTTTTAATGTAAAAAAAAATGGTACGTAATTTGATTGATTTTTAGCGTTTTTGTGTGATTGTCTTTATTATAAACATTTTAATTAAGGAATTTCTGAAAGCGAATAAATTGTCGATTAGTCATGTTCTGTTTTTTTTTTTTTTAAATGGAATGATTTTTTTATTATTATTTAAAAAATGTTTCATGATGTAATACACACTGAATAAATGACGACTAATTCAAACTTTTCTGTTACTCTTGATAAATCATGGCAATGATAAACAGTCATGACTGAATGACTTGGGTTATCTTTAATAAAAAAATCCCACAGAAAAACAAGATAAAATGTTAAATCGGTAGTTTTATGTAACATTTGAACTTAGCCTAGCTTGCAATGTCCAAAGTCTAAGATTTAAAATGTTGAATTTTATTGGTTTTCAGTGAATTTTAAACGTCCAATATCACCCTATGAAAATAAAAGTTTCATAGACTGTGCATATTGGCATGAACACCAATGTCAGATGTGAGGTTTTAAGAGTGTTGCAACACAATCGGTGTTATCATTATAAGCAGCGTAATGCAAAACTGTTTTTCCAAAAATGTCTACAATAAATACATCATAGTTTTTCATCATTAAAACTGTTACTGCAAATGCAATGAAAGACATGCAGGCCAAATGTAAAGCTGATTGACCAAGGTGAACAGTCGCATTGACAATCGCCTAGCAAATCGATTACGCAAAACCTGTCATGATTTATGACAGCTATTTGCAAAAGCAAATGTTCGTCCAATTGCATGTTTATGTAATTAGATAATGTTTCGTACTTGATATCAACAAATATACAGTATTAGCAATGAAAGCTTTTGTCAAAAGAAGTTTTTTAATGTTTTTAACATTTGCACATATATATGCGCAATAAAATTGGCCACAAAATACTCACCAACAGTTTTGTAAATGAATTAAACTTGGTCATATAAAGATCATTTTAATCATTATAGCAAATTTAAGGTTTTCTTGATTTATGTATTCATTGATATTATAAAATGCCACCATCAATTGATAAACATTTGAAAGCCACATGTTGGTATGAGGACATCATTGATAAGTTATCATAATTTTAAAATCATTTTAAAACTTTGCCTAAATATTGTTTACATTAAATTCCATGCTTTCTTATGACTTCTACGTTGAAGGTTGTATGAAAAACTGATTAAATGACTACCGTTTTAAACCTGTATATGGTAAACAAGATGAAATGCTGTTGCAGTTTTATAGTCTTCGAACAAATTTTATTTACAATTACCGTCATCCTTATAATAATGAAACTTTGAGAGCAGAAGTTTACTTCGAAAGATGTGTTCTAGTTAATCCAAATCTCTTCTTTCCAATTGCAGTCGGAAGAGACTATCGATAATAATGACTATTTGTGCACAATGTTGATTTTAATGAAAAAAATTTGATATGTATTTTACAAATATTATTAGTATTTAACAATTTATTGAGCTTCGAAACCTTGACTGACTGACCGAATGTTGAAAACTTAAGTTGCAATTTAGATAATTTTAAAACCAATAAAACAAAAATTTGCATATTTAAAATTAAATTTATCCGGCGGAATCTTGCAGACCATGACAAGAGTGCCAACCATAGCGTTGATTGCAATTGTACAAATATGCTATCACTTAAACATTTAGCAAAAACGTCACCATCAATACAAGAAAGCCTGCAACAAAATTGCCAAAATAAATGGGTAATGGTACCGACATCTAAATCACATGTTTGAATAGATGCTGCTATGGTCTAAGAAACATGGCCATTGTTTCAAACAATGACTCTTATTACGTTTTTCCTTCTTTTGTAACTGAAATTGTTTGAAATGAAATCTTATTGTTATAATTAAAATGCAATGTAGTTATAAAAATTACCAGTTTTTTGTTACAGCTGCACTAAAGTTCCAACAGCTTATCGTCTAGTAAATTTAATTTTCTCTGATTTTCAATAAAAATGTAATAAAAGTAAAATAAGTTTATTTTTATATTGCAATGTCTTTGAAATCTCATTTTCAGAAAGTAAATTACAAGCTAGCACATAGTACAGGATTTGCCAATATTCTGATATAAATTAAAAATAATGGTTTTGATACATAATGTTATTTGAAATGTTTTTTAATAGTTGCTAATAGTCAGTAATATATAGTGATTAAAATATTGCGCTATCCCTCTTGTGGCGCTTCGATTGAGATGTTAAAAATTGCAATTGCCACTGCTGAGTAAAAGAGCTTTTGGTGACCTTCTAATTACAATAACTTGAATTATAAAGCTTAATCACAATTTTATTTATTTATTGTTTGTCTTGTTGGTAAAATAACGAGAGGAAATATTCTCATTTGCAATTAAGCAATTATTTGTAACTGTAAATGCGAATATTTCCTCTTGACTATTTTTCAATAAAGAACCCTGATTGAACTTTATAATTTAAATTTGCATAATATTCATCTTTTTTTTTATAAATTTGAAAATCGTCAATGACTGTTTTACTCAGCGGCAATCAAATATTTTTAATGTTGTCACTAGAGGCGCTACATTTAGCGTAGCGTGATTTTTTTGGTCACTTTGTATGAGATCATTTCAAAATATCAATTAAGGCTAGAAATATCATAACGGTTATCATAATTTTTTAACAAGTTTGAGGCAAGCAAATAAATATGCTTTTTTAGAACACAGTAATTAATAGCAACAACAGCCAATTAACTTTGTTCAAACGACGTAGGAATTTCATCAGGTTGTTTTGCATAAACGTTTTACTATTTTGATAACAGTAAGTATTGAATTACAATTTCTTAATAAACGTAATCCAACAATTAAATTTTCTTTTTAAGAATTAAAAAAAGCCAAACAAATTTTGATTATTAATTTTTACCACAACAATTAAGCAGAAATGGCTTGTAAGTAAATTGTATTAAACTCGTTTTGTGTATAATTAATTAGTAATTAATGACTGTTTAGAATACATTAGAAATTTTAAAATATAATTTTATTAAGGAAAATACAGTAGCATTGGCTTTGCTGTCTTTTCATAAATTTTTTAAATTATGTTTTCATTCAGGTACTTTCTGTAATAACCGCACTTGTGTAATATGCTTTTCTCAGCAATCATATTTGAATGAAGAGGTCAACGTATTGCAATTTAAGGTCTCTTTAATCGAAAATGGTCAACTGTCAATATCGAAAAGTTTTTTAATTGAATTAGATTCCAAGTTTGAAACAGTGCAACGGACAATTCAAACTATGTTCAATTTGCCTAATGCCAACAGTTATTATTTTGCGGTTGCAGATACGTATCCTGAAGAGTTAGTTTTAGATGAAGTTTTGGTGAGCCATTTTAGTATTCCAACAACATTTTATTACCACCACTACTACAAAAGATACCTTAACCAGGAAACGATCAAGGCATTGGTTGTCTTCCAACGTTATGTTCCAGTTAATGCAAATACAGCATTGTCCGTTCCGAACGACGGTAATGAGTGATAATCTTGACTACAAGTGAACGACGTGGCTTTTAATGCAATAATTATGATACGTAATTTGATTAATTTTAGCGTTTTTGTGTGGTTATTGTCTTTATTGTGAAAATCCATTTGCTTTTTGTTTCTATTATTAACATTTTAATTAATGATTTATCTCAATTCTAAGGGAATAACAATTTAATAAATTTTTAATGCAAACAGTGTTTAATCCAGTTTTAATGCAAATATGGTTATTTTTAGTTTTAATGCAATTTTAGACAAATTATAAAGCGTTAATTTTATTTCATGCTATAATTTCTAATGCTGTTGCACTGCATAACATTTATATGACTGTAATAAAATCCGGTATATAAAAAATGAAATATTTATTAGGAATTCCTGAAAGCGAGTAAATTGTCGATTAGTCGTATTCTGTTTTAACAATACAATTTTAAATCGAAAGTGTTATGTAACATGACAAATGACATCATGAGACGTCATTTTCTCCCATTATCCATTGAGCAAATGTATGTACAGTAAATAAAGCGCAGAATTCTCGACATAAAAATGTATAGATTTAATATCAAAAGTTATTCTTTAATGTCAAGGTATTTCTGGTCAGTTTTTGTGTTAATTTGCTGTTGAGTGTGAGTAATAAGAAAAAGCCAGTCTGGAGACTTCAACATTAAAAGTGGCAAAATTTTCTAAAAGACTGGTGATTGAAGGGCTGCATCATGAGACTTTTACTACCGAACTTGCACAGTTTTTAAAAAGTCAATTTGTTAATGTATTACATTGTGAATATTTGCCTAATCGAGGAGGTCGTCGTGTCGGTTCTTTTTTCGTCAGAGTGACAGAGGAGGATGCTTTGAGGATTTTTGACAATTAAATCTGGCCTTTGGGTGTCACCATCCATTGCCTTTGCCAAAGAACACCAGGAGAGATTGAACCCTTTCCGGAGGAGCCAGAGCAGAGGGCTAAGGGTCCTGCTCTGGAAAATTAGATCTCTTATTGATGTTTTTATTGATTTACTGCCACTAAACTTGAGATGTCATCATGATAGTTGAGTCTGGGTTGCATAAGGAATATTTTGCATAAAGATAACAATTCGGGGTTTTATTTTTTGGCGGATGGACAGACCCTCCCATGCTGAGGAAGTGCTTTATTACATCAGGGCAGATCTTAATGGCGAACTTCTTCATAAGGAGATCACTAACTTTGGATTAGAATACTGCATATAAAAGTGACAATAGGTGATGTGATAGTGCTCGGTTTTTACAGACCACTTGATAAGGACTTGGAGCTATAAGTTGACATGTTACTTAATAAATTGTAAAAGTACCACAAAGTAATGGTGATGGGGGACTTTAATTTTGACCTCCAAGAATCAACAGAGAGGTAGTTTTAATTATGTTTAAGCAAAAATCAGTAGTTTTATCATTTTATGTATTAGCTGTGATAAAATTACTGTTCTCAATTTTAAAAAAAATTTGCAGTTAGTAAATTAATGCTGTCATTGCACGTGCTTGTGTGGGCATTCGAAACTGTCATTTTGATTAAGAAAACTAAACAAGAAGGAAGTTTTTGCAACTTGTCCTGTTAGTTTCGAACTAATTGTCATTTTCTGAATTTGCTTTTGAATAACTATGGCACCAAGACGAAGTTAGTTATTAACGATTACTTAATATCAGTTTGATCTTAATTTTTATTAATTAAATAGAGAAGGGATCTAATGTTAGCATACTGGTGAAACGATTCGAACCTCCACCAATGCCAGTGGCGTATCCATTTAGAAGACCTTTAACAAGAGAATGTGCATACGATTACGGTCATCTGAAATATATGAGCCCTGAGGAAGTGGAGAGATATTTTCACCGACGGCGTTAGAGCGGAGGACCCACTATGAATGCCTACTGGAATTGGACCAAACCGAATTGCGGACAACCATCCAAAATTATAAAAGTCTAAATTAATATTGTAAATTGATTTTAAAATTTTAAAACATAAATTTGATTGTACTGGTACGATTAAAATAAAAAGCATTTTTTTAAACTAAAACCTAATTTAGTTAAACATAAAATGGAAACCATTTTAATTATGTAATTTCGAATTTTTTTTAAAATAGCCGTTAGCTAAAATACCGTTGCTGCTAAAGTTTAATGATTTAAATAAAGTTATTATGCAGTTCGAATTTTTAATAATGGATATTGATCAACATATTTAACAAAATGAATTAATAATGATTGTGATAGATAACGACAATTAATAATTGTTTTACTGTGATTTTAATGTACAATAATATGAGATGGTGATCATTCCAAAATATCAATAAACGCTGCCAATATAATGACGGTTATTGTAATTTTTTGACAGGGATTGGAGCGCCATACAGTATTGGTCAGTTTCATAATAATTAGCGAACAGCAAACTAACTTTGATCAGACGGTGGAAGAATTTCGCCAAGTTGCAGTATATCACATAAACGTTTTTATATTCTGAGTCTGACAACAGTAAGTACCGAATATTAATTACAATTTCTCAATGCTCGTAATCCAACAATTCATTTTTCTTTTTGAGAATTTAAAGCACACAGCAGATTCTCAATACTATATTTGATTACAATAATTAAACAGCAATGCCTTGTAAGTACTTTTTTAATTAATGACTGATAAGAATACATTACAAATTTTAAAAAAT
>JAAFCF010007112.1:3170030-3216642 GCA_013389785.1 Helicorthomorpha holstii
CAGTTATAATTACACAATATACAGTAATAACAGTACAGTACTTACAATTTTAACTGATAAAGATGAGCAGCTATGATCAGACAATTCATCTTCATATATATCAACTTCATCATAAAATAGTATTGCTTCACGCTGTTTAAGCTTCTCCAGGTCAATCTTTTGAGTTGTAGGAACCTCCTAAGAATTTGAAATTATGGATCTTTATTCAAACTAAGTTGTCTTAGTAGTATTTTGTCATCTTGACAGTAGTATCAAAACGTTGGTTTACGTACTCGGAATCGGCTCTGAAAGTACCATTCGTTATCCATACATACATTTTCCAAAACACTTATCCCATTCAATAACTTGTACAGTCATTCAACTAGTATAATGAAAACATACACACTCAAACAAATACAGGGAAAGAAATACAGAAGATCACCCGACTCATCGGGTTTGCGCAGGTGGTTCCAATGGAAAAAGTATGCGTGGGGACTTGGAAGGCTCTCCCCTGTTGCGATGATGGTTGAAAAAAGTACGGGTGCTGGAAGGGCCAAAAATATTTTGAAAAAAACTTTAATAGCAAAGCAACAAGTTATGAGAATTCAACAAAAAACAGGGGAAAAAAAAAGATCGAATTTACAGCGTAATTTACAATTACATGGCAAAATATTAAAGATTAACATAAACAATGCGATTTTGCGAAAATACAATTGAAAAATAAAACGAAGTTCTCGAATAAAGATTCCGCTGAAACTTTGTGGATTCATCGATTTTGAAGTCCCTGGTCCAGAATGTGTTTTGAGACCTACATACCCCAAAAACAAAAAAAAAAATTATTAGTGACAAACCATTAAACATCTACCATTAAACAACGTTAAAATACACACGATACACTAATTATTTCGATGTTTTCTAATGAAACATTGATGAAGAGAAGAAACTGTAAACAAACATTGATTGCAGTAAATATTTTATCAAAAGATTATTTCCATTTTAGTCGTTCAGTCAAGAAATAACTGCTAATGGTAAAATTATTTATTGTTATTTACTACGCGTTTTTGGTGACTTTAAAAGAGTATTTAATTTCTTTGTATTCCTGAGATCCGCCACTACAAAAGATTATGTAATGAACAAACTAAATTATTCGATGACAAAAGTCCAGCCATATTTTTTTTCTTCAACAAATAGTCACCAATCGTTTAGATCATTTTTTCAAGCAAAATATGTTTTTTACAAGTAAAATAGAAATGCAAATGTAAACTACAGTAATCTTAATGGAAGAAATCTTAATTAAAAATGGAAGAAGCGATTCAATTACCAAGTCAAAAATTTGGGGCTGTGAAGATCCAATCGTCCTAAAATTCTTTTCCAATCCGGTCATCCTTTCTAAAAAATCACAAACAAATCATTAGCCAAATCAAATATACAGTAAATATTCACAAGAAAAACTAAATAAAATTTACAATAAGGATTTAGATTATACGTTGAAAATTAAATTTTTCAATGCTATAAAGATGATTTATTGTCATCACCGGAAATTGTTTCTACACAATATACAGTAGTCATATGAGTGAATTTTTCTGAGATGGTACGCCATGGTATTGAAGGTGAGCTTACATGCCCTGCAGGTATCATCTTTGTAACAATCCTTGAATCTAACCTAACTTATCCTAACGTAAACATTAACAAAACAATTGTTTAAAAGTGCAATTTTAAAATAAATGACACTGTGAAGTTTGATGGCCATCATTATTTTTCTTTTCATCAAGTCATTATTATCGTGTAGTCACTGTTGTGCCTTCTCTTCCCTGTTTAATACAAAAATACAGTACATACTGTAAATGGCACTCACTTTCATCATGAATGGAAAAGTTTAATATGCAATTCACACAATGACATGCGAGAAATATGTTATCATGTTTATATTAAGTCGTGTAACTGTATGCACATCTTACCGTTTCTATGTTAATAAAACGTAAAGTTCATTGTTAGAAACAACACTATAATAATAAACACTCACATTTTAACAAAAACAATGATCGTAATTATGAATTTTTTCGTAAGATACCACTTCAACGAGTAACATCTCCAATGGATATTAAAGGACAATTTGATTCCAACAGATCCCCTCCAATTTCCAAGAACTCGATAGGGGACCGCTTGCCATAATTTTAGTCACTAAACAATCCCAGTTATAACTGGTTGATTACATAACACATTTTTTTTGCCTTTTAAGGCGATTTTGTAATACGTTAGCATTCGAATTGGTTATGGCTAGTTCCTCACCCTTCTAACTAATCCTTAAATAATTTAATCAGTTTTTATCAGACGTTTTGACTATCAAAAGCAGAACCGGTATATGATAAAAAAAAAACATACGTACTCGTGTATCAGAGACTGTAGACGAGAACGTTTTCAGCATCAGTGCGACATTTTAAATGTTTTAACATATTTCGTCATAAAAAAGTCTTCAATATGGCAGTACCATACATGGCAATAAACAGAAAATCAAGTAAAGCCAACCAGACTACATGTACACACAAAAGTCTCAAAAACATAATAAAAACCTAAGTTACGATCAAATCATCCTATTCAAGTTATCAAATACTGTACCAAATTTATGACAAGAAACGATAGATAAAATTTTGAACAGTAAACTGTCAGTCAATTCATGCTATAGCCATAGTCAAGATCAATTTTATACATTACCTGTAAACAGAATCTATACCAGCTACTGGGACTCTACCTGGGATCACCCTGCGGGAGGGGGGGGATTTTACCAAAATTTCTCCCACTTTTTAGGGCGGGCGACAGTCTGCAGAAGGGACCAAAAAACAATTTTAAATGCAGACCCTTCTGCTGACTGTTGCTGGCCCTAAAAAGTGGGAGAAATTTTGGTAAAACCCCATGCTCCCCGAGGGTGGTCCCAGGTGGGGCCCCCCACCCAAAAAGAACAAACATTAGCAACAAAATTCTACATTCCAGTTAAGTTCCAACAGCTTATCCAAAACTTCCAACAGCTGAATTATTAACAACGCTTCATCCAACTCACTAAACCAAAGTCAACAAGAGTATGTCTATAAACAATCATTTTCATGTTTATTAATTCTTACCGCTTTCAAGTTCTCTACACTCCTTTTACTAGGTAAGCCAGCTTCTGTATTCACTTCACCTGCAATGTAAAAAGAAACAATTATGAAAATGTGTGACACGTGAAAGCACCAAACAAGAAGCTTACCAAAATCTCGTCTTTCAATGCTAAACTTTTTTCAAATTCTACTTCACGTTTTTAAACAAAACAATCAAGATTGATGAACAAATTAACGTACAGTATTTTAAAATTAAATACCATTTCTTTCTCTTCTTCCAGCACTAAAATCTCGTTCGATTTTTCCCATAAACGTATCGATGTATCATGAGCAGATGTATATAGAGCCCATTTGGAATGAGACCGTTAAAGTCCTCACTTGAGAATCGCGTTCCTGAGATAACAAACCGATGTTCTATACCTTGCATAATAATTTAATATTTTGGATAATGCGTAATACCTTTAACTGTGCAATTCTTCGAAAATTGTCACCATCCCATTGCTTAACACAGTCGTCTTTACCCATGGAAATTTTGTTTTAACATGGCTTATTCAGATTTATATGAGGAAGTTTTCCTTTTTGGCGAGGAAACAGCGAAGAGCTCTGACCTTCCCAACTGGATAATTTTTTGATATTTCTCAAGTAAAGTTGAGTTTTAAGGACAATGATATAATCACTGATAACAATCCTGGTTCTGCACCGCACTATACACCTACAGTATGGTATTTCAAATTCATTAATCACACTATTTTACTTTGTTGGCATTCTTGTAATTTTACTTGTAATAGTTTGGCACCACCATGCAGAAACTGAAAGGCAGAATCAATTCCATCGATTGCCATGATTGGAATATCAGGAAACAAGTTGGAAATTCTTGTAATCGCTCGGAGAGCAACTGGACGGATAACATTACCTGAATCTCCACCGTTAGTTCTACGTTTTCTATTGCAATTGCAGGCCATGGTGAGACATCAATCCAGATAATATATTTGTAGCAGTTACACCATCAACACCACCTATAACAACGATAAAACCATTACGATTAGATATCAGTCATTTAATGAAACTCAAACCTTCAAATGCAGCAGTTTATGATGTCGGTAACATTAATTAGGTGTTCACTGGAATACTCACTGTACTCTTTGTCCAGATTGTGATATTTACAACATGGACTTAATCTTAATTATTTTTGACAATATAATTAAAATTAAATTTAACCTACTTACTCGACCATATGCTCATATCATGATTTTTTCACCCATACCATTACATAAGACAAATTGAGTAGAAATTGAGCAGATGCTCTGCCCCTGCGCATTCTACAACAGATAATGTTATACAGACATTGATTAATAAAACTTACACATTACTTCATCTGTTGTTGACAAATGTATACAATCTTCTCTATTACAAGTGCACATGATACTGGCAATTAAAATCTAATTGAAAAAATTAAAATAATAAATAGATAATTTAAAGTAAACAACAATCATCATTTACCTTTCCTGGAAAATATCGTTTAAGCTCAGTTATACTTTTAATCCAATATTCACAATGATTTCATAATCCAATGAGTTGCCCTAGTCCATATTGATAACTATTTACAATTCTTGGAGACACATTTCTAATCGTATATAATGCACGGTTTTTGATTTATAATAGTAAACGTAATGCTGTTGACGTGACTTTTTGAGTGCTGGCGTCATATCCTTGCCAAAGAACCTCTCTCCTTTCAATTACAGCAGAATGAAATCTATGAATCCTGAGGAACCAGCCGGCGACGTTAGAGCGGAGGAAACACTATGGATACCTAATGGAATTAGACAAAATCGATTTTCTAACAACCATCAACAGCAAAAATCTAAATTAATATTGTAAACAAAGTGAATCCAAGATTTATAAACATTAATTTGATTATTTCGGTACGATTATAATAAAAGGTAATTAACTTCAAATGAAAATAATGAAAAATTTACCAACATTAAATGTAATTTAACATAAAACGGACAGAATTAGATCGAATTTCGAACACTTTTTATAAACTCAAAACATACCGGTAAGCTGTTTAAAACAGTGGCTAGATTTTTATATACCGTACTATACAATAAAAACATGGCATTCAAATAGTAAGCGTTTTAAATATTTTGCTGATTAACGAATTACTAAAAACTAATTTTTAAACAATTAATGTACTTTATCTTGAAGAAATAATATGAAAGTGTTAAATAAAAATACTTGTAAGAAAAAAGCGTATGTTTTTTGAACTGAGAAAACATCCGTAATCAGCATTTCATAAAGATGAAAACGATTACATAGAAGAAAACGATTACTACACAAGAAAAGTGATTAGTTATCCTCTTGTTTGTGTACCTGTAGTGTAAACGCTCAAACTACTTAAGTTCAAATCAGCTCCTAAGTTCTAACATGCTTATACCTACAAAATTTAATAAGTTAGTTAATCTTACTTTATAAACTTTATCGTCCTGTGTGACTACATGTAACATTATAAGTAAAAGTTATTATCCAGGATAACATCACCGGTTTTATGCTGCTTCTTCTGCTGTTGTTTCCAACTACAATCTCACTGCGGATATAACTTATATCCTTAATTTAGCTGTTTTGCCTTTAATTACACAATCACAGACAGTGTAAAACTCCATCACCATCGACTTCAACGTCTTATTATGAACCTGAACTGGCTGTTCATGTTTTGTTCTAGCAGGTTAAAGTGACTTCGAATCTTCAGTTATCTGGGACTCCTTTTAGGCATTTTGATCTAATAAATTTCTTAAAATATAAAATTTATCAGCGTCTAATTGGTCTTACCAACGTTTTCCTCAGCACCACGCACTGACGATTTCACAACTTCTGGAGTTTCAAGAAGGCTTGATTAAAGCTTCAGATTATAAGTTAAGTCTTAGAACAACATTACTTTTGTTACACAATACAACATTTTTTAAGCTCGATTTCACAGCTGCTGTTGTAAATAGCGTTAACTTGCTTTTCTTTCTTGCGTTTTCGCATGATTTGTCAGGAAATGCATAACGTCGTTTTCTTCGTTAAACGTCATAACTAAAACAGTTTCTCGATCAAAAGTTATCATGGAAATAGCAATCAATTATCACTTTCTTAAGCTTTTACACTTCCTCGTTAATATCATACGAGTCCTAATAACAGAATCAGTTACTTAAATACTTACCAAGAATTCCCAATCTTTTTCTCAGACTCAATGTCACAGTCTCACAGCCAAGTCACTGCTCAAAGTATGCACCGTCTGTCCTGAAGTCTACAATATCGTGTGTAATGCATTAATAAATACCCAAAATTAGCTAGATAAAAAATGACATTCTTCAATGAAACTGACTAAAACTATAACGAGACTCTTTAAATTCTCTCATTAAAAACTCTGTTAAGTTTTTCCATCTGACACACAAAAAAAAACCCTCAGTAAGCTTTTTTTAAATACTGTACAATATGATTTACTTTAAAAAAAATAATCTTTCTGAATCGCATTTATCAGTAAACAAGTTCCACATTATCAAACAATTTCATTGATTTTTACATCAATTCCATCGATATTTAAGAAAAATTTAAAAATGAAAATATTTTAAGTTTGCCCCCCAATTGAGTTAAACCATATACACAATGGTACATTGCGATGAAACTACAATTTTGCGCCTCTTGTGCTAATTTTAGGCCGCAAACTATGCTCATTTATTTTAATTCATCTGTCACAATAAGTTAATAGTAATTCAAATCGGTTGTTAAGCTGAGATGTGATCAATTTCATAATTATGAAATTATTAAAATCATAGCCAAAACCCTACAAAAATACTTGAGTTTTGAACAACACTGTACAATTTTGCCAGATGCTCAAATATTCCAAATAAAAGCTTTTGTTACCCATTTATGGGGAAAAAACCACATAACGTTTGGTAAAGTAATTGTGTTTAGACAATATTTTATATAAAAATTCCCCCAAAACTAGGGCAAATGTTATTAAAATAAGAGTAAGCGTCTCTTATCATCTCCAGATGCCTATTCTACATTATCTAGCACTATCACTTATTAACATTTATTATGTTTCGTAAGACGAAACCTATGGGTGCCAAAATCTTAAAAGTGTCAGAAAGCTACGGTATTTCTTCTAAACTTTAGACTACTATTCCGTTGACTAACATTAATTTTAAAAAGTTTCACGAGTGCCATCAAGAAATGGTTTTAGTTTTTAAAAGTAAAAGAGGCCCTGTAACCTAATACACAATTTATGAAAACTATACACAGTGTGATAAATGTTATAACGACGTTCCTTCGTCAAAGATTTAATTTCTGAAACTTTACAATCTCAATAAGCTACTGTTTTACTTCTAAAAGTTACCATGAAGATCCTTCAACTGTGATTCACTATCTTAAGCTTTCCACAATGTCAGAAAACAATGGTTTTACTTTTAAAGAATGGATTTTTGAAGTTTTACTTTTAAATGTTCATTTTCTAGCTAACCAATGTCATTACATTTTAATGTATTTTTTAATTACCGTAATTTAGTTAATTTCAAAATCTAATGAATTGTCTAGAGAGAAACTTACTTCCTTAACATTAGAAGCCAAATGTAGTCTGTTTGGATATCTGTAAAACGTAAAAATATTCATCTATTATTTTAAGTAAATTAATAATTACAGTTAATTCAAAAGTCTTTCCTATAAACCAAGACACATTTTCCCTCACCATTTTCGGGTAATCGAAGCTTAACACTAAAATGATGCATTAATAATTATGGTTGAGATTGTTAGTTAATGATTCAATAGTTGCCTTCATCAAAAATTAATGTTGACCAACGGTAGCTCAGCTAGATTTCCCCCGCCATATGCGTATCCGTTACCCGCCGTTAATGCTGCCATTTGCCATCACCGCTTTATGGTTATTATCTAATTTACTAAGTTTAATCAAAATTATATTCGGTTTTCCCTTAGTGGCTGTCCCGAAATAAAAATTTAACATTAATCTTAACATGAATGATGTCTTACATGTTTTATCCAAATTTTTGTAGATGTCTATTTATTACTCGATATCGAATTTTGTCTGGCCGCTTATAGTCGTTAAACCCCCGGCAATGTTAATTGATTCATTTCTCGTCATCTTTTTAGAATTGTTGCCTCCACACTTTGAAGAGCACTAACTTGGGTTTAGTATTTTAAATACCGGTACTCAAAAATTGAGTTAAAACATTCCATAGTTCATTGATTTGTAAAATTACTGTAGCGGTTAGTTCATTAAAATTAATATTCAAATTCCTCACCGTCTCATCGTGGTAGCCATTTTCACCAATTTCACGGAGACTATAAAGACTTGGACCGCACAGCTAAAGTTTCAGCATCCGAAGTTTATGACAGGCCGGTTAAACGATTATACAGTGAAATAAGCGTTTGCCACTTAATTGTCTTTTTCTTTTTAAGTTGTTATTAATTACGGTACAGTATTAATAATAAGTACCAGCAATTATTAATAACTTATAGCAACAATAACAAGAACGCCTGTTTGGAATTAAAATTGTTATCATATTATCACCCCTTAATGACGCATCAATAATTAATAATGAACTCGCCTTACAGAGATGTAAATATTGCGCAGAAATAAATTGTGCAATCCTAGCTGAAGTGGTAACTAATGTTAAACTTACGTATTTACGCTATATATAAGCCCCTATAAGCTGTTGAGTTTTTGGCACTCATTCACGACTTTTCTAGAATACAATTATCAATATTAGCCAACACAGAATAAACATCAACATGTTATCTCTATACAATTGCTGTTATAATGTATTTAATGTAAGTTGGCCTTTCTCTAAAGTGAGGTTATGTAAGGAAGCTAGCAGTAAGGGGTTTATAAGAGGGTTAACAATTATGGCCATTATATAATGCGTGTAATATATACGAGCCCTCTCATTGATACTAAGGGAATGTTTACTTTTACTTGGCGTTTTTTGTTTGCCGCCAAACTTTTACGGAGCATAGAGCACGGAGTTTGTAGAAAAAGTATGCCGAGCTTGTAACGCTTACTGACGGCAGCAACTTTCACGTAAACTTTAAAATTCAAATAAAAATTGTTCAAATTGATCAATTTTCATAAAAATTGTGTAAATAAGCTCACATTAATGTTTTCAATAGCTGGAATGCAGTTTGCAAGCATTTTTAGCACTTTTTATTTACTTTTCAAAAACTTTTCAACCAAACTTGCAATGTTATATCAAGTTCATATATCCGCTGATATGTTTTTGACTTGAAAAACATACAATTTTTTAAAATTTATTTTTAAGCTTGCAAATTACATATAGCCTATCAATAACAGTAAAAAAACATTTACTAGACTATTTTTAACTCTTAAAAGTAATAAATTAATTTTTTATTGAATTAAAACTGAATTTTTACATTTTCTAAGTGACGTCATATATGTTACGGAGCATAACGTTCATGACGTTTGCATTTTCAAAATTTGTTTTTCCTCACTCTGATTGGCTGTAAGTGATTTGGCGGTAAAATGACCCCAAAATAATGTTGGTCAGTACTAGTGCGCGCTTGATCAACTGACTATTTGACGGTGAAAGAAAGCACGGTAAAAGGGTGTTTGCGAAGCCGTGACTGTTACGAGAAGCAGTGGACGAAAAACGTCGGAAAGCGATTAAATAATCTAAACATGATTAATTGAATTAAGTGGTGTCATTTAACTTAAGTGAGTGTTGTAATGTTATCGTATATTTTATTAGAATAACATAAGATATATAATTATTGTGATTATTGGGAACTGGTATGCATATAATATTTCCATCCAGTAAAAGGTAGGATAATAGCGGTAGGAAATTCGCTGTTTCGCGTACTTCAATCAGACGTTAGTGTCATCAAATGGCTATCTCAAAATTGTAGAGTGTATTTAGTCATAAGAGCTATAAAGAAATGTAATGTTATGTAATATGTACCAGTATACCGTATATAAAAAACAGGATACTCATAATACTATGCCATCATAGCATAAGCGACAATTACCCAGTAATATTTGGCAGTGAAGGGAAGCACAACGAAATGGTGTTTGCCATGGTGTCACTGTTACGTAATGAACGGTCGACATACTTTGACAGTAGATTAAATAATCATTCTAAATATATATCATTCAAATGTGTTTTCATTAATCTTTAGTAAGTGTTAGTGGGTAGTCTATTAGATAATTTAAATGGTTGAAATAGTCAATGATGGGCTGTGTCGCTGGCTCATAATGCGTGAATCGTGGGGACTGGTTGTTTTCATTCCCAATCGGTAAAAGAAATGAGTATGGCGGCAAGTAATTCGCTCATACACGTACTTTTAAGTGACTGTGACTCGCGAGTGTCAAAGTTCTAAAACTTAGGTTTAGTTTACATATAACGTATATAGTTTTAATTAACATATAACGTAATAATACCGTATATTATTATGTAATTAACATAAAACACGACGATTTTTGTGTGTGATATTGGAAGTGATACAGTATCTGACATCATGGTCAAGGTCATGAGGAAGTCAAGATGAGTAGATGACGTCGTTTGTAAACAAACACAATTTTAATCTACAGTAAATTTTCTTACTGAACTTCAGTGTTAAAAAATTCTCAAAAATCAATAAATAATGAGTAGTGCTTTATTACAAACAATGGATTGAATCGTGTACAACACAAACGAAAGATAATTAATATAGGCAAAAAGAATTTACCGGTAGTACCTTTTAATATAACGTATATAAAAATTATTATACTTGCCCGAGTACCCATTAGTCTGACTATCCACTTGCCTAACACTATATGCCCGAAAGAATTCGTTCCTTACAGGGTCGCTTCGTCGACAATACATTTTTCCGAAAAGCTTACCGTATAAAATTATTTTATTTTTAAATTTTTTTTATAGCGTAATAAGATTTTTTCAATAGGATATTATTTAAAAAAATATAAAAGTTGCCCACCCTATAAAAATAAAATTGTGGTAGAGCAACTTTATTGTTCAGTATTCAACACTACACTTGCACTGTCTTGAAATGTAATAAATGTCTTTGCTTCATTACTATAAGAAGTTTTTCTTTTAAGCTGACAAAACTATACTAAAGAAATGTGAATGATAGATTGATTTTAGAAAGAAGTTATGCGAGTATTTATTTGTTCAAATATTTTCTAAATGCTTTTTAAAAGTAGTGTTTTTATTTAAACACAATAACCACAATCAAATGTAAAATTAATATTTTTTTGTGTCCTTAAAAAATGTGTTTTAAAAAGTGAGTAATTAACTTGGAATAAAGAAAAAATAATAGGATTTTTTTTAAAATTTGTGCGACATTTATTATCTAATATTATTGCTGTGAAAATGCAAAACTTTACTAGTTTTTGACAAAATCAAAACTTACTGCGGTTTAATAAACTTATTATTTAGATGCAGTTGTCTTGAAGGCACTCGTTCAAAATAATTTCAGAATATTTTTCTAAAAGTTTTGTTCTTAATTTTTCAATCTCACCAGGGTCATTTGCGCCAGCAAATTCAAGAACTGCTCCAGCTGCCAATAATGTTTCAAGAAATAACATACAACACAATGTAATAAAATAAACATCATACTTATTTGGTTTTGTTGGGCTCTACTTTTCATTGGGCAAACAATAATGGAATAACCGACATTAGGAGTATAGTCGACAATTGTTGTAAACCGCAATGGCTTATTAGCTAGTACATAATTCATGACAAAATTTCTTAATATCTCACCTTGAAATGGGAAATCAATAGTATATTTACTTTGAGCATTGAAGCTAACTAATTGTCCATGGAGTTTTGTGTTTTCAAATGATTTAATAGGTGGATCTTCTTTTGGATTTAAGAGATGGGTATCACTAAAAGTTTTAACTGAAATTTAGTCATTAACATATTCATATAAAATTTGGTCAAATTACTTCATTTCATAGTATGTAATTTGAGTAATGTGTCCACTGCCATTAGGATTGGCAAAATAATTCAATGTGCAGCATCTGGCTGAAGGAAGTGACCAATAATGAATTTTAGAAATTCCTTCCAGCTAAAATTAACAAAGATTGGTCGAATAAGTTGTTGATTTCTTTCTTGATTAGCATTGATTTTAATTACACTTTCACTTGAAGTTGCAGGAGTTGCATTTGTGGTGCATCTGTTATTAATTTTATGGAAATCAAATGGTTTCCCGTACACTTGGTAAGCAAACGCAGAAACAATTAAAATTGTTATCGTTTTCATTTTCTGATTCGTTAACTAAAATATTAATAATAAAAAAAAGATTAAAATTACTATTTTTTATGATGCTTTGAGAAAATTTGAATTTGGAAAGTGAACGCGCATTAACTGTGACTAAATTTATTTAATGGTAATTTAAACGACTTCATTAATATTTTAATAATACATAATATTAAAATCACTATTGATAACCAAACATAAACTAATTAAATATTAATCTGTCATGAGAGACTAAAATCACTACAAATAATCGGTATGATCAGCTGTGAAATAAAATGACCCATGTTGGAAAAAGACTAAGTAATTAGCAAACGGAAATTAAAAATTAAAAAATGGTAGATGTTTCTCCAAGAAATTGGAGCAAGCAAACTTCATTTAAAGATATCGAATAAACAAATGGTTAGCTTTGAATATACACTTTTGACAAATAGTATACTTATCTACTTATAAAAATTGTTTAAAGTTTTAATTAACTTACCATAGCATTAAATGAACTTGCAAAACAACCACAACGTTAATAATGACGATTAGTTGATAAAGCGACGTTTATAACAGAATTTTTATCTGAAATTGTTCTCATTAAATCAATAATAACAGTAAACTACCCGAAAAAGCCTCTAGATTTAATATTTTTAGCAAAGTTATAGTATCCGTATTAACTTTTTCTATTGTCTTTTATTATGTTTACCCAAATAACTTAATTTAATGGCTGTCGTTATAAAATAAACCAGCACACAAAAATAGCTGCCAGTGGCAATACCAAAAAACCATGTTTACTACAATTAAGGAAATTATTGCTGCATATTAAATTTGTTGTAGATTTAGACATAAAATTGTTTAATTGCTATTTTGTTTTCAGTATTTAATATTATTGCTAATGCTTTTTATGATTAATACAGTTAAATTTGAGACATTTGCGGGGAAAATAGTCGTTGGAAATGACAAAACCGGTACTGATATGCGCTTCAATTTCAGTTTATTATTAGAAATAATTAATTGTTTATTCAAACTTTAAACTATATATGAACAGTTTGAGGTAAGACTTTCCCTGTCTGAAATTAAGGTTAGAACTTCGTTAATTTTTTCCTACCTTACAGACTATCCTTTGTAAAACAAAAATTTAATGATTAAATAATTAGATACGTTACTGCCGTATAGTAACTAAACTAATTTTCTGGCTGTATTATATCGTTTTTATTACTGGAGAACAATTAAACAATTATGATAATCAATGTACTTTGATAAAAGTTTGAAGTTTTTGTCGAAAATGTTTTTTTTTTTGTATTAAAAATGTATTAAAATCAAATCATTAAGCTGTATTATTTATTAAGTTCAGTTGCACTAAAAATCATTGAATTTTGACCGTTAAATTTGTAATTATAGTAATAAAAATTTATTATCAAAATAAAGTTTGATACTACAGTAGTACTAGATATATCTAAAATTAATTTAAGCAATTATTTTATCATAAATATTTTTTATTAATTTTTTTTATTTTAGTGTTTAAAAGAAAGCCAATACTATAAAACCACTACAAGTGTGTCATTTACGAGTTTCTAAAGTAATATTCAGTGAATAAAGTCACATTTATTATAAAAAAAACTTATCTGGATGGAAAGATCTTCACTGTATACTTGTAAAATAATTTGTTTAATTATAAATAGTTAATATCAAATTGAAACCAATCGTAATAAGATACTTTTATCAGCATCTTCAAATTATAAACTTGTTATAAATGTTTTAATTGGAAGACTTCAATATAATAATAAGCTTGGACTTGATAACATGTACTGTTATTAATTTAAAATCAAATGACACAATGGATGTCACGTACATTACTTATAGAAATCTTCTAATATAAATAGCTTTAATTTTTTTGGAGTCACAGCTTTCTTGTTAGTTGTAATGTAATTGATGATTGCAATTGTTAAGATGCAAACCAAATTGTTTTTAGCTTGTTTTTTGTTACTTTTCTATACTTGTTATTCATTAAGTACCAATGAAGTATTAGAGGAAGAATTTCAGCTGTTTAAAATTCAGTATGGGAAAACATACAACTCTGAAAGTGAACATGATTTCAGAAAGCACAATTTTATTAATAACAAGTTGTTGATTGCTTTTCATAACCAAAAATATTATCAAGGACAATCAACTTTCACTTTGGACATCAACCAATTTGCTGACAAGGTAAATTATAATACATTAGCAATACTAATATGGACAATACAATTGCATTTATGGTATATTCTGTAAACTGTTTTGTTTCATGTTAATGTTATTTTTTATATTCTATGATTGTTACTAGATTTTAACTATTTCAGAGCCCAAGCGAAATTGCAGAAATGTTTAAAAAACTAGATTTGCCAATTGAAACAGCTCAAAAACCCAAAATGGCTAAAAAACCAGAAAGTTGTGTAAATTGTCCACCACCACCAGATAAACAAGACTGGAGACCTAAAGGTCAAGTTTCTTCTGTTAAAGATCAAGGAGATTGCCATGCTGGATGGGCTTTTAGTACAGTAAGAAATTTGTAATTTATTTAAATAAAAAGCATAAATCCACTTATCAGCATTACAAACTTAATTTTTTTAGATTGGGGCTCTTGAAGCAGGCTACTTTAATGCAAGTGGGAAATTAGTTGATCTTAGTGCACAACAATATATTGATTGTTTAAAACACAGTCCTGGATGTGAAAGCAATTATGTACCTGGCCTTTTTGATCATACCAGTTATAAGGAACTTAGCATGGATGGCATTGAAACTGATGCTGACTATCCATATGAACAAAAAGTAAGTACATTGTGTACTGCAAGATGTTTAGTTAATATAAATATATTTTACACCCTGATATTAAACTCAAGTTATTAAGGAAACAATATGGTAATGAAATGGGTAATTTAGTATATTATTGGTACAATTTGAAACAAATAGTCTATATGTCTTAGAAAAGAAAAAATGTTTTGCAAATTAGAAATGAAAAAGCAATTGGAACGTTCAGTTTATTTAATTTTATTTATGAGTTTTGCTTTTTTTAATTAGCTGAAAATATGTTTAATCTGCATCAATTTTGGATGTTTGATTAAACACAATTCTAACACAATTACCAGACAATTCTAAGAATGAATTTTTATTGCTATGGGCAAAATTAAATTGGCCACATGTTTAAAACCGTAAAAGTATGAACTAACTTTTATTACTTGCTAAATGACATTTGACGCTTTTATATACCGGCAGAAAGGAAATTGCCGAAGAGACAAGTTAAAATTTGTACTGACATCTAATGGTGGATTTTCAAGTAACTTACAACGAGTTGTTGGACTTCATGGACCTGCTGTAATTACAATTGATGCTCATTTGTCAACATTCATTTTCTACAAATCTGGTAAATTATAGGGCAGTGTGTTTGTGGAAAATTTATGTAATGTAAATTACATTAAAAGTTACTATTTACAGGAATTTACAATGATCCTGCTTGTAAAAGCGGTGAAGAAGATTCTAATCATGCAATGCTTGCAGTTGGTTATGACACCGATCCTTCAAATACACCCTATTGGATATTGAAAAACAGCTGGGGAACTACCTGGGGAGAACAAGGCTATATGAGATTGGAAAGAAATAAAAATAGATGTGGAGTTACTAACTATGGTCAAACAGCAGATGTTGAATTGGTTCATTGATTAAGCTACTGTAATTACTGAACCACATTTTTAAATACTGCTACTATATTCTGCTTTAACAGCCAACAAAATATTATGTAAACATTTACTATATTGAAAAAAGTTATCTGTAAAAGTTTAACAATTAACATTGATATTAATCTTTTTTCTGTGATGTATTTTGTCTATATAAATGGATTTATAAATACTGTCAAAAATTGTTATACAAGTTGTCACTTTATTGGCATTTTCATTTGTATATAGCTAAACATTAAACAGCTGGACCAGTGTATCGAATAATTACTAAAAACCAGTTTTACTTATTTTTACTTAACTGTGACAGCATAGCTAGTAAGTTATTTCCAAATCTAATGTGCCAGCTGTTGTTATCATTACTGCAGAAAAAGTAAAAATATTACAAATGATTGAATGCAGACTTCCAACTATCCAAGCCAATGTACTAAGAAAGAAATCTGGTGCATCTTACTACTGTACACTATGAATTTCAGTTGCAGTGTGACTTAAATCTTGGAATTTTGAATACTATAAATACTAGACTATAAGATGCACTTTTTAATGGAAAAAATGGCCTCTCAAACTCAAGGTGTGTTTTATACTCAAAATTAATATACATACAGTATAAGGAACTATATCAATGGTACAAAAAATCAGTGATGCTAGTGAAGAAGATAGTTCAGATGAAGATATTTTCAGAGATTTTAATGGTCATTTAGGTTTTATAAACTTGGATTGTCTATACATTTTCTTCAAATACACCTTATTGGATATTTAAAAACAGTTGGAGAACTATCCGGGGAGAACAAACCATAAAATTAACCAAAATCAAGTTCTATTTATTTTAAAACATTTTTCTTAAATGAAAATTGTTCTCTATAATTGCTCATATTTTTAATTAAAATTAGTAAATATCAAAACAAAATCAATTGCAATAGCAGTTATTATATTTAATTTAATCTGCCTCAATATAATATAAAGTTCTTACAAATTTTTTAATCATATGACTATGAACATTTGAACTTAAACTAATGATGAACCAAAACATTTGATAACTTTATTGATCTTAAACTAATGATGCACTAAAACATCTGATAACTATCCATTTTAAATTAATGATGTACTAGAATGTCACATGCAGTTTATTTTTAAAATAAAGTTTCATATACAGTAACTAGCTTTTATTTTCTTTTTAGAGTCTCAGTTTTCTTGTTAGACTTAATGTACTAGATGTTGGTGACTGCTAAGATGCAAACCAAACTGTTCTTAGTTTGTTTTCTGTTATTATTTTATAGTGGTTATTCACTAAATACTGATGAGTTATTAGAAGAAGAATTTCAACTGTTTAAAATTCAGTATCAGAAAACATACAACTCTGAAAATGAAAATAATTTCAGAAAACAAAATTTTATTAACAACAAACTTTTGATTGCTTTCCACAACCAGAAATATTATCAAGGGGAATCAACTTTTACTTTGGATATCAACCAATTTGCTGACAAAGTAAGCAATAATAATAGTATATTGAAAAAATTATAATTGTTGATTCAATCACATTTACATTCAGTTAAATTGAATGGTATTATATTAATATTACTGCTTATTGTTTGATATTAATTATTTTAGAGTCCAAGTGAAATTGCAGAAATGTTCAAAAAATTAGATTTGTCTGTTACAAATACAACAAAACCTAAAACACTTAAAAAAGCTGCAAAATGTAAAGATTGTCCTCCACCACCAGATACACAAGACTGGAGAGCTGCAGGTCTAGTTACTTCCGTTAAAGACCAAGGAGATTGCCATGCTGGATGGGCTTTTAGTACAGTAAGAAAATTGCATATTTATTTGAACAAAAACCATAAATCTAATTAATGAACCTTACTGTTGTTAGGTTGCATCTTATGAAGGTGGCTACTTCAACGCAAGTGGAAAATTAGTTGATATTAGTGCGCAACAATTTATTGATTGTCTAGATGGCAGTCCTGGATGTAAAAGCAATTATGTACCTGGATTTTTTGATGAAGGCATCTATGAAGATTTTGGCATGGGTGGCATTGAAACTGAAGCTGACTATCCATACAAACAGAAAGTAACATTTTTACATTGATTTTACACATTAACAATGATCCTAACAATTTTATTGTAAAAATAATGGTTGTAAAATATTTAATTAATTTTTGGAAATTTTGGTAAAGGATTTACATTTTTATCTACTTTTCTGAGTAGATTTTGTGCCATTTCTCTAAAATGAAAAAGCAATTGCCACTCTCAGCTTAACGAAAGCATCTAAATGTAGTTGTTTTTAATTAAAAACATTTATTTAATCTGCATCAAATATGAATATTTGAATATTGATGCAAAAAATGCTTAGTTTAAAAATATGCCAAACATTGTATATTGTAAACTTTTTAACTACAGTAATTCCTTATTATTGCATGATAAATGAAACTCAACTCTGTTAAATAGAAACAAAAATGCCATTTTGACAAGTCAAAAATTGTATTGACATCTAATGGTGGATGGTCAGCAGATGAAGGTGTAGAAAGTAGTGTACAATACGTTGTTGGATTTGATGGACCTGCTATAATTACAATTGATGCTCATTTGTCAACATTCATTTTCTATAAATCTGGTAATTCATGACATTGTGCTTTTTGAAAATGTTATCTATTGCTCATAAGACAAACTGTTCTTATTTTCAGGAATTTACAATGATCCATCTTGTAAAAACAGTAAGGAAGATGCCAATCATGCAATGCTTGCGGTTGGTTATGACACTGATGCTTCAAATACACCTTATTGGATATTGAAAAACAGTTGGGGAACTACCTGGGGAGAACAAGGCTATATGAGACTAGAAAGAAATAAAAATCGATGTGGAGTTGGCAATTATGGTTTAGCAATACTTGTCAATTAGCTGCACTGATTTAATTATTGTAATTAATCAGAAAACTGCACTTTTAAATAAAACTATTGTATTCTACTTAAATAGTTAGTCAAGTAATCTCATGTAAACATTTAGAAAAATAAAATTTCAGCAATTAATATTAATAATTTTGTGCAAAAAACTTTGTCCATGTTGATTGATTTATACCAAAAGACATTATTTTTGTTTAGCTAAGCAATGAACTTTTTTTTGACTCATGTAAAAGTACGAACTGCCAATTCCTACAAAATGTCTTTTATTTTATTAGTTGTTACATTAATTTTTAAACTATTACTATACACGGTATGTTGACTAAGATGCAGATACAAACTATCTTTAGTCTGTTTATTTATATTATTTTGCTATGGGTTTTACTAAATATGGTCCATTTCTTGACCAGCCATGGAAAAACCATTTTGTTCAATTATACGTAAACTGTCACCAGAGCTAGTAATTTCAAATCCGAAATTATAGGATTGAATTTTATTATTGAAGTAGTTATACTTGTGAAGTAGCTAATTATGGTCAAACAGCAAATGGTGATTTGCTCTAATGACTAAATTGTTGTAATTAATAAGAGAACTAAATTGACTCACGCATAACAATATGTAAAGCAAACTATTAAAATAAATTTTTAGTTTACACTGTATATCTACAGAAATGCTAATAAATAAATTTCTATTATTTAATTTGACATATACGCATTGTTGTTATACTTTGACAAATTATAGTGCCAGTACTAATTCAACCATTTACTTATTCTTATTGAACTATAGTAGATCTGAATAGCTCGTTTTTTTAAATCTAAACGGTCAGTAATTTTTTTTATTTTATCAGAATAAACCAACACTAATTTTTGTAAATCTACTTTAAAATGCTATTAAAGTTTGTATTTTTTAATCTATTAAAAAGTAATCCATGATCATGGTCATCGTAATGTATTATGAAATTCAGTTGTAGTGTAACTTAGATCATGGAATGTTGATCACTAATTTTATTTTGATAATTATTAATTTTATTTTAATAATAATTTAGCAGGATATACTATAACTGAAAAAACTTTGGAATTTTACTTTTAAAAACAACCAAAATCAAGTTGTATGTCTTATCAATTATGTTTCACAATTACAAATTTCATATTGTGTATTTACTGTATAAAAACTATTTCGAATTATAGAGAATATCAAAATTAAATCAAGCACAATAGTCATTACGATAATTAGTTTTAACAGCGTCAACAAATTATAAACTTATTATAAACAAAACAATGAATTTGGACTTCATAATGGATATCTTTATTAATTTAAAAAGTAATTAAAGCATGTCTTTCACAAGCAAATGGAAAAACTAATATAAGTAGCTTTCATGTTCATTTCAAATCATAGCTTTCTTTGTTAATCAATGTAATAGATGTTGATGATGGTTAAGATGAAAACTAATTTCTTTTACACTTGTTTTTTGTTAATTTTTTATAGTTGTTATTCATTAAATGTAGATGAATTATTTGAGGAAGAATTTCAGCTGTTTAAAATTCAGTATGGGAAAACATACAAAACTGAAAGTGAAAATAACTTCAGAAAGCAAAATTTCATCAATAACAAACTGTTGATTGCCTTTCACAACCAGAAATATTATCAAGGGGAGTCAACTTTTACCTTGGATATCAACCAATTTGCAGATAAAGTAAATAATAATTATTTGCAATATTATAATTTACATTTCTTTCACATTTAAAATTCTGTAGAATCAATTTGCACGATATCATTGTTAATGTTTATTTTATATAAATTTTAATTACTTTAGAGTCCAAGTGAAATGACAGATATGTTCAAAACCTTACATTTTTCTAATGGAAAGATGCAAAAATCTAAAACAATTAACAATGAAAGAAAATGTAAAGAAAATCCACCAGATAAAATAGACTGGAGAACTAAAGGTCGAGTTACTTCTGTTAAAGATCAAGGCAATTGCCATGCTGGATGGGCTTTTAGTACAGTATGAAAATTTCATATTAATTGGCACCAAAACCATTAATCTAATTATTGGCCGTACATAGATTGCGGCTCTTGAAGCAAGCTACTTTAAAGAAAGTGGAAAATTAGTTGATCTTAGTGCACAACAATATATTGACTGTGTAAAACGCAGTCCTGGATGTAAAAACAATTATGAATATGGATTTTTTGGTGATATCAGCTATTTTGGTTATGGCTTAGATGGCATTGAAACTGATGCTAATTATCCATATGAACAGAAAGTGAGTAAATTCAGTTTTTATAAATATGTTTTGCACATTGATAAGAAAATTAACAATTTTATCATGGAAATAACATGGTTGTAAATATTTAAATATGTTATTCATAATAATAATAAAACGTTTCACTATTTTTAAAATTTTATTTAATTACTCATTTTTGTGCCACAATTCTCAAAAACCAAAAACTTTATTACAGTAGTTAAGTAATTCATTAAATTTGCATCAAAATTAATTAATTGAATAGTGGTACAAAAATTATCAATTGTATGTGCATGCCATTCTAACGTTGAATTATTATTAGTTATTAATTTGATGGGTTTACAGAATTTAGTTTAATGTAGTATAATTTCTAACAACAATAATTTCTAACATCACATTCTAAATAACATTTCTTGCTGTTAAATAGAAAGGCGAATGCCACTTCAACAAGTCGAAAATAATACTGACAACTAATAGTAATTCAAATACTTATTCAGAAGATCAACTACAATCATCCGTTGGATTCGATGGACCTACTATAGTTACAATTGATGCAAATTTACCAACATTCATTTTATACAAATCTGGTAAATTACAGTGAATTTATTGTTTAATGATAATGAATATTGCCAATGAGAGTAACTGTTACTATTTCCAGGAATTTACAATGATCCTGCGTGTAGAAACAACCCTTTCATTGCTAATCATGCAATAACTGTTGTTGGTTATGACACTGATGCTTCAAATACACCCTATTGGATATTGAAAAACAGTTGGGGAACTACCTGGGGAGAACAAGGCTATATGAGATTGGAAAGAAATAAAAATACATGTGGAGTTGCAAACTATGGTTACATACTATATGCTAATCAGCTTCAATAATTAAACTTAATTTTCAAATGTCTGTTTTTTAATCAATTTAGAAATGTAGCAAAATATTTCTGTAGACATTAAGAAAACCAAAATGTCAATTATTAGCGTCAATACTTGCTTTTTTTTGTGTGAATGTATTATCCATGTCAATAGATTTCAATTAAGAGATGTTAATTTTTGTATCATAAAACAATAAACAGAGAAATTAATTGTGATTCACCTAATTTGTTTTTAATAATGTACCTAATGCTTACTTACAGAATTTATACTGTACTTTAAAATGTTATTTTTTTAATTTAAGAATTTCTAATTAACTTGCAAACTTAAATGTTATATTAATTGAAATTAGTTTTAAAGAAACAAATTGTGTAAAAGTGAATTGGCAAGTTTCAATAGTGGATTTAAAAATGAAACAAATTTCCATACAAAGCTTATCAAAAAATTGGCTACAGAATATTGACTATACACTGCAGTATCCAAGAAAATATTAGTTAATGATAAATAAAAGAAATTGAAATGGCATTGTTTATCTTAGAGAAATCATTGAGTTTCCTAAAATGTTGTACTCAATCTGGCAGACCCAACTTAATCTCCTTATAAAAATATTTACATCACGAAAAAAAATCGTGAGCACACAATCAATTACGGTGTTAATGAGATTAATGGAATTTAGACCACTAAACTTATTTCAATAGCAAATTAACAATTAACTTAAGTTATTGTAATTTATTATCAATTAAAAATACTTTATTATGTATTTATTGTATAAAAATTATTTTTAATTATATAGAATATTAAAATTAAATTAAACACAATAATCATCAGGAAAAGTTACAGTTTATCAGCATCCACACATTAAGTTATAAACTTATGATAACTCAATTAATTACATGATTTCACTATAACAATTAATTTGTACTTGATAGTGAATTTCTTTATTAATTTAAAATTTAATTACAGTAAGTATGTCACGAACAGTATTTATATAAAAAACTCAAGTATAAATAGCTTTCATTTTTATTTTGAATCAGAGATTTCTTGTTTGTCAATGTAATAGATGTTGATGTATGCTAAGATGCAAACAAAGTTATTTTACGCTTGTTTTTTGTTATTTTTTTATACTTGTTATTCGTTAAATACAGATGAATTATTTGAGGAAGAATTTCAGCTGTTTAAAATTCAGTATGGGAAAACATATAAAACTGAAAGTGAAAATAACTTCAGAAAGCAAAATTTCATCAACAACAAACTGTTGATTGCTTTTCACAACCAGAAATATTATCAAGGGGAGTCAACTTTTACCTTGGATATTAACCAATTCGCTGATAAAGTAAATAATAATTATATACAATAGAATTCCTTTAACGCAAAATGGTCAAAACCATAATTCTGTTTCATATTCAATGGATTTTGTTTTAACCAGAACATGCAACATCGATTTGCACAATATCAGTGTAAATGTATATTTTCTATAAATCTTTATTTTAATTATTTTAGAATCAAAATGAAATTGCCGAAATGTTCAAAAACTTACATTTACCTCAAGGAAGGATGCAAGAATCTAAAACCATTAAAAATGAAAGAAAATGTAAAGATGATCCACCAGATAAAATAGACTGGAGAACTAAAGGTCTAGTTACTTCTGTTAAAGATCAAGGAGATTGTCATGCTGGTTGGGCCTTTAGCACAGTAAGAAAAATGCATATTAATTGGAACAAAAACCATAAAACTACTTATTGGCCTTAATGTTATTGTAGATCGCATCTCTTGAAGGAAACTACTTTAAAGCAAGCGGAAAATTAGTAGATCTTAGTGCACAACAATATATTGACTGTGTAAAACACAGTCTTGGGTGTGAAAGAAACTATGTATATGGCTTTTTTGATGATGGTAGCTATTCCGCTGTTAGGATTTTTGGCATTGAAACTGATGCTGACTATCCATTTATACACAAAGTGAGTAAATTCAGTTTTTAAAAACCTATATTGCACAATAAATATAATATTTTTATCATAGAAATAAAATGATAGTAAAAAATTATATTTTTGATGACATTGTTAAAGCATATCTTCATTTTTGATAAGTGTCTTAAGTACTTGTTTCTGAGTCACGATTATCAAAAACAAAAAATACAAACTTTTAGTTTATTAAAAGCAATGTTGATGTTTTACAGTAGCTAAGTAAAGTAAGTTATTAAGTCAGCATCCTAATTGGATAATTGATTAGCACTGCAGAAATTGTCAATTTGCGCAATTATAACATTAAATTATTATTAGTTATGTTTAATATTGTCAACTTTCTATTATTTTAAATAACATTTCTTGCTTTTAAATAGAAAGGAGAATGCCACTTCAACAAGTCAAAAATAGTACTGACATCTAATATTATAGGGATTACTGAGGCTGAAGAATATCTACAAGGACTCGTTGGAATTGATGGACCTGCTGTAGTTACCATTGATGCTCATTTGTCAACATTCCTTTTTTACAAATCTGGTAAATCAGAGCAATATTATTGCTGTTTTTGTTTGAAGATCACAAATTTTACCGGTCAACTGTTACTATTTCTAGGAATATACAATGATCCAGCTTGTAAGAGCATCTATTACTATGCTAATCATGCAGTGCTTGCTGTTGGTTATGATACTGATGCCTCAAATACACCCTATTGGATATTGAAAAACAGTTGGGGAATTACCTGGGGAGAACAAGGCTATATGAGAATAGAAAGAAATAAAAATACATGTGGAATTGGCAATTATGGTGGAGTACCATATGTAAATACTGTACACTTCAATGACTGAATTTGGTCATTAAGTTAATTACTTTAGTTTAATGTTTAAATGTTAGTTCTTTATTCGACTTACAAACGTAGCTAAATTGTGATGTAAACATTAAGAAATTATTAGCAAACAATTTGCACCCTCAATGTATTTATAATTATTATACATTTTATTTACAGTAATCAAGGATTATAGACCATGTAATTATTGAAATGTAATTTATTTTTAGCCCTTCAAAAAACTTACTATAATTAATTATTAGAAATTGTTTTTGTAGTAAATTGTGCAATTTTCTTGTATTTGTTTATAGCCAAAATCTTTGCTTTAATTTTTAAAGTAAATTTGTAATAAATTCTAAATACTTTTAAAAGGTGTTTTCAATAAGCCAAATATTTGAATTAAACATTTTCAACTTTCAAAAAACTTAACTACAAAAAATCATTTAACATGATCTATTATGTTTTAGTTTAATATGACTAAAATTCAAGTTAATTTAAGAGTTTTTAGTTAACTTGTAAAAATAAAATGGGTTTTAAATAAATTAGTTTTAATGAAAAAAATTGTGGAGAAGCGTACAGTATTTTAATTGTAGATTTACAAATTTATAAAAACTTAAAACATACAACTACAATCTACAACAAACTGTTTATTTGCAATGATACAACTTATCTTCATTCACATTTGCATTCTGTAGAATCTATTTTTACAATATCAATGTTTGTTTCCTATAAGTCTTTCATTTTAATTATTTTACAGTGCAAATTAAATTGCAAAAATGTTTAAACATAGATTTATCAAATGTTAAGATGCAAGAATTTAAAACTGATAAAAAAATGGAAACATTTGGAGATGATCCACCCCTACCAAATAAACAAGACTGGATGGGCTTATAATACAGTAAAAAATTGCATATTAATTTAAACAAAAATAAAAGATTTGGATAAGTATTCATTTCATTTGCATCCTCGGAATACTTAATCCAACATATGAAATTTATGATTGTATCTGTGTTCAACATATTGACAAAAAAAATTAAGAACAATAGAGTTTAACTACTATAAATTTGTGCTAAAACATTTTAGTAATGATGAACTCGTTTTTAAATTGGTTTGCAGTAGTACTGATTGTGACTTAGTCGTTTATAATGTGTTAACTAATCAATGGAGAACTATTGAATATTCAATGAAGAATCTAAGACTTAGCATTAATAACACATGCTTTATCAATGATAAAATTTATTTAATATAACATCAAAGCGATTTATTATGTAAGCAACTGTTTTGGATTTGAAGTCTTAATTACAAATGCAATGTGCATCAGTTATTGTTAAGTACTAATTGGATTCATCAAAATTGTCAAAAGTATTACAAAATCATGTTAAATATTATATTAGTTAAAAGAATTACATTGCATTATAATTGTAATAAAGTATTTTTTTATTAAAAGTTGTTTGTCTTAATGATTCATGGGAATGAAAGAAGAGTTGATTATTGGAACAATTAATTAGGACATTAACATTGAAATTTAATTATTAATAATGTATAATATTTTTTGATAATGTACTAAGACATGTGACTTTATAACGACAAATTGGCGATGCAAATGTGAATGCATTTTTATATCTTAAATCAGCTTTTACATTGCATTTTTAATTTTATATACGTGTATACTGTATTACAGAACAAATAAATAATTATTATAGTTGAATGATTTTGATAAAAGTTTGATGTTATTGTGGAAAAATATTTTTTAATTTATCAAAAAATTATTTTGGTGATGTGTATTATCTATTAAGTTCAGTTGAAGTGCAACTTGTATCATTGAATTTGGACAATAATTTTGATAAGAAATTCTCAATCCCGGTTAAAAATGATTAGTGTTAACAAAATATAAAGTTATAATTTTTTAATCACATTATTTTAATAAATAAAAATTTGGACTTGATCACTGATAACTTTATTGATTTTAAATTAATGATTAACTAGAATGTCATGTGCAGAACTTACAGAAAACGTCTAATATAAATAGCTTTCATTTTCCTTTAGTTTCTGTTTTTTAGTTAAACTTAAAGTAATCATTGTATGCAATTGCTAAGATGAAAGCTCAATTGTTTTTAGCTTGTTTTCTGTTACTTTTCTATAATTGTTATTCACTAAATACAGATGAATTATTAGAAGAAGAATTTCAGCTGTTTAAAATTCAGTATGGGAAAACATACAAAACTGAAAGTGAAAATAACTTCAGAAAGCAAAATTTCATCAATAACAAACTGTTGATTGCCTTTCACAACCAGAAATATTATCAAGGGGAATCAACTTTTACCTTGGACATCAACCAGTTTGCTGACAAGGTAAAAATGGCCACTTTTACATTCTATAAAATAAATTTGTATGATATTAATACTAATTCTCTATCACTGCTATTAAATTTTAATCCAAGAGTCCAAGTGAAATTGCAGATGTTTTCAAAACATCAGATTGGCCTACTGAAGAAACACCAGAACTTAATACCACTAAAGAAGCAGAAAATTGTAAAGATTGTCCGGTCCCACCAGATAAACAAGACTGGAGAGCTGCAGGAATAGTTACTTCCGTTAAAGATCAAGGAGATTGCCATGCTGGATGGGCTTTTAGTACGGTATGAAAATTGACCATTTATTTAAACAAAAACCATAAATCTACTTATCGGCTTTATTGCTATGTTAGATTGCTGCTATGGAAAGTAGCTATTTTAATGCAAGAGGAAAATTAGTTGATCTTAGTGTACAACAATATATTGACTGTGTAAGAGTCAGTCCTGGATGTGACCACAATTATGTGCCTAATTATTTTAGAAATGATGCCTATATGTCCCATAGCCGGCATGGCATTCAAACTGAAGCTGACTATCCATTTGATCACAAAGTGAGTAAAGTTTGCTTTTACAAATGTACTTTGCACATTGATTAGAAAAGTTACAATTGCAAACGCAATAAAAACTCAGCTTATCATACATTTCCAAATTTAAATTTTAATCAGATTAAATTCTTGCTTAGTAACAATTTTAACTTATTAGTATTGACTTACATGCAAAAAATGTCACTTGACACTTTTAAACAGAAAGACATTTGCCGTAAGGACAATTCCAAAATAGTGTTGACGTCAGAAGGTGGAACTGTTTTATTTCCAGGAAATCCAGATTATAGCCTACAACGAGTCGTTGGATTGGATGGCCCTGCAATAATTACAATTGATGCTCATTTGTCTACATTTACTTTTTACAAATCTGGTAAGCCATGGTGCTGTATCTTCTTTTTTATTTCTATTTTTTTTAAACCTAATGAATATTGCCGACAAGATTAACTGTTACTATTTTTAGGAGTTTACAATGACCCTGATTGCAAAAGCAGTAAAAAGGATGCTAATCATGCAATGGTTGCTGTTGGTTATGACACTGATGCATCAAAAACACCCTATTGGATTTTAAAAAACAGTTGGGGGACTACTTGGGGAGAACAAGGCTATATGAGATTGGAAAGAAATAATAATAAATGTGGAGTTGCTAACTATGGTTACATGCCACTTATTGATATGCTCCAATGATAACACTGCTGTAATTTAATAGAATATTATAGTTTGAAATAGTTTTACTCTATTTTACTTAAAAAGTTAGTCAAATAATCTCAATTAAACATTTACTACTTAATTAGAAAAATTAAATTTTGACACCTTACATAATTTTTTTTGTGAAAATATATGTACAGTATGTTGATTAAGTTGCACATAACAATAGTGTATTTTTACATAGTTGTAATGAAACTTTGACCATTATTTTAATAACAAATTCTCAATCATGATTAAAAATCAAGCTTAACTTAGAATGCAAACTCTTATTTACCGTTTTTTTTTCTTAATAAATAAAATATAAATAAAAAATACGGTAGTGTTAAACAGGACAAAAAGAAATAATAATAAATACTGCATATTTATTATCATTTCTGTTTTAATTTCAACATTTTAAACGTTGAACTTACTATTGTAGCTTAGGATGGTTTTGTTTAATGCTACCTGTTTAGTTATCTATATTTGAGTTATTTTAGCCAATTGAAATTTTTTAAAAAAACTATTTGATCTCTATTGAATTATCAATAGTTACAGGAAACTTACAAAATGAGTAAACTTTATGCAAGTAATTTTTATCACATGAAACTTGTTTACTTAGTGCTTGACAATCTTTAATTATCATACATAACAAAATGGAATTTATCACAATAATCATTATTATAAGTAGTAACTGTATACCAGCATCCATAAATTCAAAACTTAATATCACATGACTTCAATATAATAATAAATTTGGACTTTGAGCGCTGATATATTTACTGATATTAAATTCAATAACAACAAGTACGTCTCATGTATGAGAAAATCTAATATAAATAGCTTTATCGCTGATTAAACCACTGTAACTAATTATAGTACTGCATTTTTAAATACCAGTACTGTAATCTACGTAATTAAATACTAATATTAATTTCCGACGTAGCAAAACATTCTCATGTAAACATTTAATACTCAATCAAAACAATTAAATTTTGATGACCTATTATCAATACCGGTACGTACTTTTAAGTGGCTGGGACTCGCGAGTGTCATCGAATGGAAAACTTCTAAAACTTGAGTTCAGATTACATATAACGTATATAGTTTTAATTAACATATAAAATAATAATACTGTATATTAATATGTAATTAACTTATTACACGACGATTGTTGTTGTGTGATAATGGAAGTGATATCTGACATGTTCAAAGTTATAACGAGGACAAGATGACGTCGTTTGTAAACAAACAAAATTTAACGTACAGTAAGTTTTCTTACTAACTTTCAGTATTAGAAAATTACTCAAAAAGAAATAAATAATGGCTAGTGCTTTTTTACAAACAAATTTGCAAGCCGAAAAAAAAAATTAAAAAAATAGCTAGATGTTTCCCAAAAAAATTGGAGCAAGCAAACTTGATTGAAAGATATCGAATAAACGAATGGTCAGTTATAAAGATACTTTTTTGACAAATAGTATAGTTATCTACTTATACAATTGTTTAAAATGTTAACTAAAACTTACCATCGCATTAAATGAACTTGCAAAACAACCACAACGTTAATAATGACGATTAGTTGATAAAGCGACGTTTATAGCAGAATTTGTAATCTGAAATTGTTCTCAGTAAAATAATAACTGTAAACTACCCAAAAAAGCCTCAGGATTTAATAGCTTTAGCAAAATTATGATATGCGTATTTAAGTTTTCCATTGTATTTTATCATCTTTACCCAAATAAGTTGATTAATGGCTGTCGTTATAAAATTATTATAAACAAATAAAAAATAAACCAGCACACAATAATAGCTGACAGTGACAATAACAAAAACCATGTTTACAATTTATCAAATTATTGCTACACATTAAATTTATTGAACATTTAGAAATAAAATTGTTTAATTGTTATTTTGGTTTCAGTATTTAATATTATTCCTAATGTTTTTTATAATTAATACAGTAAAGTTTAAGACATTTTTGGGGAAAATAGTAGTTAGGAAATTATAAAACGGTACTGATATGCGCTTTAATGTCAGTTTATTATTATAAATAATTAATTGTTTATTCAAAACATTATTTCAAAACAATATTTAAAACGTTTTAGATAAGAATTTCTTTGCCTGAAATTAAGGTTAGAAATTAGTTGATTTTTTCATGCCATACAGACTATCTTTAAATTAGTTTTATAATATAATGTTACTTTTAATGCATGTTCTGATGTCATAAGAACATTTATTTTACTTTCCACTAATAAAGAAATGAGACTAAATAAATACGTACCGGTATTTGTCTCGTTTATTTGTTATTCTTAAAGTGATAAGACATCGTTATGTATATTTTAATGATGAGACTGACTTACATTGGGTTCAAATCAAATTAAAAATTAAATCATTAAGCTGTTTTAATTCACTAAGTTCAGTTGTACTAAAAATGATTGAAGTTTGACCATTATTTTGAATTTTGATAATAAATGTTTATTACTATAATTACAAATTTAAAGTTTGATACTACATTAGTACTAGATACATCCTAATTAATTTAAGCAATTATTTTATCTTAATATTTTATAATTGAATTTATTATGTTTTTAAACATTTTTATTTCAACATTTATAAAAAACTACTCAAAGTTGGCCCGTTACGAGATTCTAAAGTAAAATGCACCTAGTAAAGTCATATTTATTATAAGAAATTATAGTGAGGGAAAGATCTTTACTGTATACTTGTAAAATAATTTTTAAAATGATAAATATGTAATATCAAATTGAAACTAATTGTACTAAGATACTTTTATCAGCATCTTTAAATTATAAACTTCGTATACTGAAGTCTACCAATTAAAAACTTTTTAATAAGTTTGAACTTGATAACTTGTACTGTATTGTTACTAATTTAAAATTTAATGACACAATGTATGTCACATGCAGTACTTATAGAAATCTTCTAATATAAATAGAAATCTTCTAATATAAATAGCTTTCATTTCTTTTGGAGTCACAGCTTTCTTGTAATCAATTGTTAAGATGCAAACCAAATTGTTTTTAGCTTGTTTTATGTTACTTTTCTATACTTGTTATTCATTAACTACAGAAGAATTATTAGAAGAAGAATTTCAGCTGTTTAAAATTCAGTATAAGAAATCATACAACTCTGATAGTGAACATGATTTCAGAAAGCAAAATTTCATCAACAACAAACTGCTGATTGCTTTTCACAACCAGAAATATTATCAAGGGGAATTAACTTTTACTTTGGATATCAACCAATTTGCTGATAAAGTAAATAACATTAATGCATTGACAATATCGTACTTGACCATGCAATCACATTTACATTTTAAAGAATGTAATCTTTACATTTGTAATCTTACTGTTTACTTTCTATAATTGCTACTAAAATTTAATTATTTCAGAGCCCAAGTGAAATTGCAGAAATGTTCAGAAAACTAGATTTGCCAATTACTGCTATGGAAGAACACAAAACCACGAAAAAAGCAATACAACTTGAAGATTGTCCTGTCATACCAATTAAGCGAGACTGGAGAGCTTTCGGTCTTGTCACTTCTGTTAAAGATCAAGGAGATTGTCATGCTGGATGGGCTTTCAGTACAGTAAGAAATTTACAAATTTATTTTAAATGAAAATTGAAAATCTTACGATTGACTTTATCATAATGATAGATTGCCGCTCTTGAAGCAGGCTACTTTAATGCAAGCGGAAAATTAGTTGATGTTAGTGCACAACAATATATTGATTGCTTAAAATCCAGTCCTGGATGTAAAAGCAATTATGTACCTGGCTTTTTTGAGACTGATGATTATTTTGCTTATAGTTTGTATGGCATTGAAACTGATGCTGACTATCCCTATAAACACAAAGTAAGTAAATTTTGTATCAATTCTAAATAATTGATAAATAAATCAGAGATTGTCACTGGTTTATTTACAAAATTCTGGATTGCATGATCACAATAATAACATTTCACAAAATTTCATTTTGTGTGATCATTAACTTTTTAAGTAACTATTGTAAAATGCTAAATAATGTTGATTCTTTTACACAGAAAGGAAAATGCCAGTTTGACAAAACAAAAATTGCATTGACATCTGATGGTGGATGGTCAGCAACTGAAGGTGTAGAAAAGGATCTAGAATTTATCGTTGGATGTTATTCACCTGCTATAATTACTATTGATGCTCATTTGTCAACATTCATTTTTTACAAATCGGGTAAATTATGGCGTTGTCTTGAAAAATATTATATAATGTCCATAAGATTAAAATTTTGTTTTTTTAGGAATTTACAATGATCCTGCTTGTAAAAGCAGTAAGAATGATGCTAATCATGCAATGGCTGCTGTTGGTTATGACACTGATGCCTCAAATACACCCTATTGGATATTGAAAAACAGTTGGGGAACTACCTGGGGAGAACAAGGTTATATGAGAATAGAAAGAAATAAAAATACATGTGGAGTTGCTAACTATGGTGCATCAAAAGATGTTAATTTAGTTCAGTGATTATCGACTGCCATTAATGAGAGAACTGCATTTTTAACTAGCAAAACATTCTCATGTACTATAAATACTTAAAAAAATAATAAAAAAGTCAAAAATTAATAACAATTCTAATTTTTTGTTGTTATTGGATTTAGATTAGAAGACAGTAATTTGTTTAGTCAATAAACCAAAACTGTATCATGGTGCAGTATGTTAAAATTAAATATAGGAAAATAAAACTAAAGTTTTAGAAAAAAACTTTATTAATTAGAATGAAATTTACAATTACAAGTAATTTCGGACTGTCCAAAAGAAGATTTGAGAGACAAAATTGACTTGTTCACAACCATAAACACAATTCTTAAAATAAATTTCTATTAGTTTATTAAGTTTTGCTTTCAATGATGATACTTTCAATGAATACTGTCTACTAAAATGCAAATAAAAGCTATTTTTAGTTTGATTCTTACTATTATTTGGCTATGTTTCTGCCCAGTGCATAAATTCGTCAACAATTTAGTTTGACCAGTCCTAAAATTTAAATGTAACGGTTTATCAATTCATGGTTATTTTAATTCAAATAGTTTTTATCACTAACAATTTACCATTGGCAAAAACGACATCAAATGTTTTTTAATTATTAAATTTATGAACAATTGAATTAAATTTAATTAGATTAGATTACAACAGGTTTTATTTGATATATTGAAAGTTTTGTAACTTAGATGTAATATGCTGGTTTTGATTTCAAAATTTAAAATTAGCTTAATTTCCAAGTGACAACTGTTTATGGTGTACTTGTAACTTAGCAAACTATTATATTTCAATTATTATAGATAGTAAATATCAAAATTAAACCAATAATGATACTAATTACACACAGTTATGTCAGCAACTACAAATTTATAAACATGTCATAAACTTTATTATCAAATTACTTCAATACAATAGTAAGTTTGGATTTGATAACTAATATCTTTATTAATCTTACATGACTTGTATTATGAAATTAGTTGCAATGTACAGTACAATACATACAGATAACATCCAATATAAATAAATTTCATTTTCTGTTAGTCAACAAAAATGCAAGCCAAATTGTTTTTAGTTTGTTTTTTGCTGTTTTTCTTTAATTGTTATTTATTTTATACTGATGAATTATTAAATAAAAAATTTCAGCTCTTTAAAATTCAGTATGGAAAAACATACAACTCTGAAAGTGAATTTCAGAAACCACAAGTGAATTCCAGAAACCACAATATTGTTAATAACAAATTTTTAGTTTTAATTCATTGCAGTTGCTAATTAGAAATGTCAACTATTGACACTTTTTTAAAGTTGACATGTTTATGAAGTGTCATTACTAAATGGCATCTGGACATTTGATCACTAACAATTAACCACTATCAAATATGAAGCCAAACATTTTTAATTATTAATTTTAAAAATAATTGTACAATATTATATTAATTTAAACTAAATTCAATTAAATTACAATAGTTTTTATTTGATATATTAAAATTTTTAATGCAGTTTAAATTATAGATAGCAAATAACATGAAGAAAATCCGTTAACATGAAGAAAAATCTCATCCCGTCGACTTTGTGTTAACGAGAATTCTCTGTATATTTTTAACATGCAATGGCTGCTGTTGGCTATGACACTGATGCTTCAAATACACCTATTAGATATTAAAAAAGTTGGGGAACTACCTGGGGAGAATAAGGCTATATGAGACTAGAAAGAAATAAAAATATATGGGGAGTTGCTAACTATGGTTATGTACCATTTGTTGAGTTTCCTATATGATTACACTGTTGCAATTGATAAAAAAACTGCATTTTGAAATGTTTGTATTTGACTTAAATTACAAAATAATATGCTCATTTAAATATTTACAATTTTAATAATAAAAATTAAAATTTGAACTAAAAATATTAACTCTTAATTTTTGATGAAGTAATTTATCTACTTTTTAGTTACTTAGAATTTATCTACTAAATTACAAGCATATTAATTAAAAATCTCTGAAGTCAAAATTACTCACTATATTCTGTAATTTTATAATAAGTTTTTGTTAACTGTAACATGTGAATATCAAAATGAAATCAACTAAAATAATTATTATAGATAAATTAATCAGCACCAACAAAATATAAAATTATAAATTATTTAATCTCATGATTTCTTTAACATAAGTTCAAACTTGATAACAAATAAATTTTTTATTTTAAATTTATTATTAGTTAGAATGTGACTTACAGAAAACATATATAAGTAGCTTTCAATTTCTTTTAAAGTCACAACTTTCTTGTTACCGGAGTAGTATTAATGTTTAAGCTATTAGCAACGATTAAGATGCAAGCTAACTTGTTCTTAACTTGTTTTTTCTTAATTTTCAGTACTTGTTTTTCATTTAATACAGAAAAATTATTAGAGGAAGAATTTCAGTTGTTTAAAATTCAGTATGGAAAAACATACAACTCTGAGAGTGAACATAATTTCAGAAAGCTAAATTTCATTAACAACAGAATGTTGATTACTTTTCACAACCAGAAATATTATCAAGGAAAATCAACTTTTACCTTGGACATCAACCAATTTGCTGATAATGTAAATACTTAAAGTTGATTTGCACTTTGTTGATTGTTTGTACAATTTAATTATTTCAGAGCCCAAGTGAAATTGCGGAAATGTTTAAAAAATTAGATTTGCCTATTAGAAATACAACAAAACCCAAAACAGTTAAAAAATCTGCCAAATGTAAAGATTGTCCACCACCACCAAAAACACAAGACTGGAGAGATGCAGGTCTAGTTACTTCAGTTAAAAATCAGGGAAAATGTCATGCTGGATGGGCTTTTAGTTCAGTAATAAAATTGTATATTTATTTAAATAAAAATTATAAATTTACTTATTGGCATTACTATTATGTTAGATTGCATCTCTTGAAGGTGCATACTTTAATGCAACTGGAAAATTAGTTGATCTTAGTGTGCAAGAATACCTTGACTGTGCAACACCTAGTCCTGGGTGTGAAAGCAATTATGTACCTGGCTTTTTTGAAAGTGTGGGCTATGATAATGTTGCTAGAGATGGCATTGAAACTGATGCTGACTATTCATATGAACACACAGTGAGTTAATCTTGTTTAATTTTTATAAGCCTAACAACTTTATTTTAAAAAATGACATGATATAAAAATATTTAATATATTTTTGATTGTAAACATTACTTTTTTATTGATCCTCACTATCCTTTTCTGTGTCATATTTTTAATATGCAAAAACAATAGCAACTTTCAGATTATCAAAAGCATTTAGATGAAATTTTATTAATTAACAAAAAGTAATTGATTTAATCTGCAATAATTTGGATATTGGAATAATGGTTCAAAAATTGTCAATTGTCTACCCACACAATTCTAACATTAAATTATTATTTAAAAAATGGCTCAATAAAAGTTTATTAATAAATATTAAATGACATCTAATCTTGTCAAATAGATAAATGACTGCAATTGGAAACAATCAAATGTAGTATTAATATCTAATGGTGGATATACAATACTTGAAGGTTTAGAAGATGAACTACAACGAATTGTTGGATTTGAAGGACCTGCTGTAATTACCATTGATGCTCATTTGCATACATTCGTTTTCTACAAATCTGGTATGTCATGGTGCTGTGTTTTTTGAAAATGAATTATATTGCCGATGAAATAAAAGTTACTATTTCTAGGTGTTTACAATGACTCTTCTTGTAAAAGTGGCAAGGAACATGCTAACCATGCAATGGCTGTTGTTGGTTATGACACTGATGATGCAAATACACCCTACTGGATATTGAAAAACAGTTGGGGAACTACCTGGGGAGAACAAGGCTATATGAGATTGGAAAGAAACAGAAATAGATGTGGAGTTGCTAACTATGGTCGAACAGCAATTGCTGATTCTCCTCAATGACTAAACTATTGTAATTAACCAGAAAACTACAGTTTTGTTTTCTCTTTAAAAAAGTTTAAAAAATGTCTTGAAAACATTTCTGGTATTAATAAAAAGTCAATTTTGTTGCTAACAGTTGAAGTTTAATGTTTTTATTAAGTAATTTGTTTTACAGCCAAATCCATGATAGTACAAAAACAAAATGTTTAAGTAGTTAAAAATACACAATACTATAGTGTAAATCATAATTAAAATTTTTTAATATTATTGCAGAGTGTAATTGAAAAGAATTTTAATGTTTACATTCAGGAATTCACTTTTAAAATATAAAACTAGTTGATACAATAATTTTTAATGACTTCAACAATAAAATCAACATGACAATAACTCATTACTTTGATATATATTAATTGGTTTTTTAAACTGAATAGACAATTGGTCTTATGAATTAAACTTATGTTTGTTTAAATCAAAAATCAATGTCAATATAACTGAAACAGATTGTCTACATTAAATTATTTGTAAAAAAATTAAACTACAAAGTCTGCTAATTTTATTTTGATTACATTACGTTGTGATGTGTACAAAACTTAAATTGTTCTAAAAGGCATTTTAAAATCATTAATTAAAATAATTTCCAAAATGCTGTGAAAACATTCCGTGTTTTAGTTACCATATGAACATGTAGTTTTTTTTCTATAAAATGAAAGGCAGTTGCAGTTGTATTAAACACTTTCTAGTGAATTTAACAATTATTTTATCCTAAATGATTTCAATGATCTTTTAATGTTTAAAGGAAATGCATGACTGTAACTTGTGATGTTTATTGTTAAATGCCATTGATTTTGTTATCTTGTTGGATTTTGTTTTTGCCAATTATTGATCTTATTAAATGTGACATGTTTATAAATTATTGTTATTAAATAATGGAAGACCATTTTGCTGATAATTTACCACTCACATTTCACCACTAACGAAAATAATGCCAATATTATTTTTGATATTGTTAGTTGTAATTACAAGACAATACTAAATAAATTGCGATTTTTAATGTGGTAGCAAAACGCTGGTGTTAATGGTGTATTGTTGCTGGTGAAGAGTTTTCTATTTTAAAATTACCAATATTATTGAATAAAACTTTCTTTGTATAGCTGTAATTTGTATATAATGAATATCAAAATAAAAACAAACAATAATCATTTATGGTTACTGTATATCAGTGACTATGAAGTCAGAAATTAATATGTCATAATATTAAGTTTGGATTTCTTCTAATAATTCATCTTTGTTTAATGAATAAATGTGCATGACCTTCTAGTTAATGAGTTTAAGATCAAGAAGAATTTCAGCTGTTTAAAATTTAAAATTCAATTGGATATGACACCAGTACTTTAAATACACCTTATTGGATATTGAAAAACATTTGGTAAACTACATAGAGAGAACAAAGCTGTATGAGATTAGAAAGAAACAAAAATACATGTGGAGTTGACTACATGCCACATGTCGATCTGCCTAAATAATTAAAATATTGCAATTAATAAAATAACTGCATTTTTTCAATGTCTGCTTAAATAATAAGCAAATTAGTAGTTATACAGATATAATATTACAAGAAAGATTTCAGCTGTTTAAAATTCAGAATGGGAAAACATAAAAACCTGAAAGTGAACATAATTTCAAAAAGCACCACTAAACTTATTTGATAGCAAATATTAATATGAATTTCAGTTGTAGTGTAACTTAGATCATGGAATGTTGATCACTAATTTTATTTTGATAGCAAATTGTCAATCATGATTCAACATTAAGCTAAATAATTTGGCAGGATATACTAACTTATAACTAAAAAAACTTTGGAATTTTTCTTTTAAAAACAACCAAAATCAAGTTGTATTTCTTATCAATCATGTTTCACAATTACAAATTTCATACTGTATACTTACTGTATAAAAACTATTTTGAATTATAAAAAATATCAAAATAAAATCAAGCACAATAGTCATTATGATAATTAGTTTTAACAGTGTCAACAAATTATAAACTTATAATAAATATAACAAGAAATTTGGACTTGATAAAGGTTATCTTTATAAATGTAAAATCTAATTACAGCACATTTATCCCAAACTAATAAAAACTAATATAAAAAGCTAATGCGGTGTATTGAAGAGAACGGGCTATTAGAACCGCAAGTTGTCACCGTTAGGTGCCAGTTCGCCCTATACAACCTTAAGTTGGAGTAAAGAACCCATAGGGTTACTTTCCCTCTGATGTTTGGATCCTCCAAGTAACTTTGAATCAGTTCCAGTTGTGATCCAGTTCCTACAGAACTTCCACATTGAATGAATTACTAATACCAGTGCCTTGGCATAACTGGGCCCATAACCCTGATAGCAAATATTTTTAATCACAGCTTTCTTGTTAGTTTTCATGTAATCAATGATTGCAATTGTTAAGATGCAAACCAAATTGTTTTTAGCTTGTTTTATGTTACTTTTCTATACTTGTTATTCATTAACTACAGAGGAATTATTAGAAGAAGAATTTCAGCTGTTTAAAATTCAGTATAAGAAATCATACAACTCTGATAGTGAACATGATTTCAGAAAGCAAAATTTCATCAACAACAAACTGCTGATTGCTTTTCACAACCAGAAATATTATCAAGGGGAGTCAACTTTTACCTTGGATGTCAACCAATTTGCTGATAAAGTAAATAATAATAAAATACAATAAAATTCCTTTAATGCAAAATGGTCAAAACTGTGATTTTGTTTCACATTAAATGGATTTTGTTTCAACAGAACATGCAACATTAATTTGCAAAATATCAATGTAGAAGTACATTTTCTATAAATCATAATTTTAATTATTTTAGAGTCAAAGTGAAATGGCTGAAATGTTCAAAAACTTAGATTTGCCTAAAGAAAGGACACAAGAATCTAAAACCATTAAAAATGAAAGAAACAGTACAGATGATCCACCAGATAAAATCGACTGGAGAACTAAAGGTCTGGTTACTTCTGTTAAAGATCAAGGAGATTGTCATGCTGGTTGGGCTTTTAGCACAGTAAGAAAAATGCATATTAATTGGAACAAAAACCATAAAACTACTTAGTGGCCTTGATGTTATTGTAGATCGCATCTCTGGAAGGAAACTACTTTAAAGCAAGCGGAAAATTAGTAGATCTTAGTGCACAACAATATATTGACTGTGTAAAACACAGTCTTGGGTGTGAAAGAAATTATGAATATGGCTTTTTTGAAGATGGTAGCTATTCCGCTGTTAGCTTTATTGGCATTGAAACTGATGCTGACTATCCATATAAACACAAAGTGAGTAAATTAAAATGTTATAAATTATAGAAATAATATAATAGTAAATAACTTAATTATATTTTTGATAATATTGTTAAAGCATTTTTTCATTTTTAATAAGTGTTTTAAGTACTTGTTTCTGAGTCTCAATTATCAAACACAAAAAATACAAACTTGTAGCTTATTAAAAGGAATGTAGATATTTTTCAGAAGTAATAATCAGTAAGTTACTAATTGGATAACTGAATTGCGCTGCAAAAATTTTCCATTTGCGCAATTATAACATTAAATTATTATTCATAATGTTTAATATTGTAAACTTTCTAATTTCATTACATTTTAAATAACATTTTTTGCTTTTGAATAGAGAGGAGAATGCCACTTCAACAAGTCCAAAATAGTACTGACATCAGATATGAGGGTAAGTACTTATGCAGAAGAATATCTACAAGGACTTGTTGGATTAAGTGGACCTGCTGTAGTTACCATTGATGCTCATTTGCCAACATTTGTTTTATACAAATCTGGTAAATTAGTGTTGTTTTTTCATAAAGATGATAAATAATTGCAACAGAATTAACTTTTACTACTTCCAGGAATATACAATGATCCTGCTTGTAAGAGCATCGCCTACAATGCTAATCATGCAGTGCTTGCAGTTGGTTATGACACTGACGCCTCAAACACACCTTATTGGATATTGAAAAACAGCTGGGGAACTACCTGGGGAGAAGAAGGCTATATGAGATTGGAAAGAAATAAAAAGACATGTGCAATTGGCAATTATGGTGGAATATCCTATGTCAATGTGCTTTAATGACTAAACTATTGTCATTAATGACATAACTCAATGTTTAAATGTCAGTTCTTTATTCTACTAAAAAATGTAGCTAATTATTGATGTAAACATTAAGAAGAATTAAAATTTCAATGATTAGTAATATTTGTTTTTATTTTGTGCATGTCTATATATTTATACTGAAAGTCATTACAGTAATTTTGAATAATTAAGCAATGAACGTTGTCTTTAATAATCGACTTAATGTTTATTCACAGAATTTGTATTTTAAAATTATTAGTTATTGTGGCTAGTGGAGACTTGGGAAGATAGATACAGTTGAAACTGTTTAACGTGAAATTGGGTAACGTAAAAAAGCTGTTAACATTAAATATTTCTGGGGTCCCAATTATTATCTCGTATGTATTTACATGCATTTTATTCTTTTTAACATGAAAGAAAACCGCTTAACATGAAAAAAGCTCGCTTCTTGAAATAACAAAATGATAAATGATAAAAGGAAGTTAACTTGGCTTTGAAATGTTAAGATTGTAAGATAATTTAGGACATCGATGAAGAGTGTTTTCAAGTCTAAAATCAATTAAAAATGACAGTACAGCATTAAAGTTTAATACAAAATGAATAATAATAAAAATGTAACCAATGTATCATGATATTAAGTGTAATCAATGTAATATGATAGTCTGTACTACATTAAATACAATTTGGATGAGTACAGTACTGTACTATGTTTTGTATGTACCTTTTAACTTAAAAATCGGTTAACATGAAAAAATGTTTCGGTCCCAAGCGTTTCATGTTAAAAGGTTTCCACTGTACATGGAAATGACACTTTCAGTGCTATTTCTTATCACAACTGCCATTGTTATTTGGTAATTAGTTATTGACAAAAGTTTAAAAGTTTCCCATAAAATATTCTTTAATAATGAAAGAAGTTGAAATAGTTATGTTATTCTTCCTGTAAGGTGGAGATTTAGTTTTCAAACTTTGTGTAACTATTTCTTGTTTATAAAAATTACCGTTGCATAATATTTTCTTGGTACAGCACGTAACATTAAACTAAGTTTTTAGAAGAAAACAATGACTAATAATCCAAATAAAATTTACATTTTACAGTAATTATAAATACAGAGTATCATGATAAATTAAAACTCAATAGTCATTACATTAAGTAGATATCATGGTGTCAACAAACGATAAACTTATTATATATCAAGCAATCACATGACTTTAATTTAACAATGAATTTGGACTTGTGAACAAATGTAATTATATCAACTATATTTCATACAGTAATTATAGAAAAAGTAATATAAATAGCTTCATTTTTAATTTTAAATCACAGATTTTTTGTTAGTCACTGTAATAGATGTTGACGATTGCTAAGATGCAAAAAAAATTCTTTTTTGCTTGTTTTTTGGTATTTTGTTCAAGTTGTTATTCATTTAATACCAATGAATTACTAGAAGAAGAATTTCAGCTTTTTAAAATTCAATATGGGAAAACGTACAACTGTGAAAGTGAACATGATTTCAGAAAACAAAATTTTATTAACAATAAACTGTTGATTGCTACTCATAACCAGAAATACTATCAAGGAAAATCCACTTTTACCTTGGACATCAACCAATTTGCTGATAAAGTAAATAATATATTTTTTATGATACAACTTATCTTCATTTACATTTCCATTCTGTAGAATAAAATTTTTACAATATCAATGTTAATGTTTGTTTCCTATCAGTCTTAATTTTTAATTATTTTAGAGTCAAAGTGAAATTGCTGAAATGTTCAAAAACTTAGATTTGCCTAAAGAAATGACACAAGAATCTAAAACCATTAAAAATGAAAGAAACAGTAAAGATGATCCACCAGATAAACAAGACTGGAGAGCAGCAGGTCTAGTTACTTCCGTTAAAGATCAAGGAGATTGCCATGCTGGATGGGCTTTTAGTACAGTAAATAAATTACATATTAATTTAAACAAAACCATAAAACTACTTATTTGCCTTACTCTTATGTTAGGTTGCAGCTCTTGAAGCAAGCTACTTTAATGCAAGTGGAAAATTAGTTAATCTTAGTTCACAACAATATATTGACTGTGTAAAACGCAGTCTTGGATGTAAAACCAATTATGTATATGGCTTTTTTCGTGATCATACCTACCGGCATGTTACTAACGTTGGTGTTGAAACTGATGCTGATTATCCATATAAACACAAAGTGAGTAAATTCAATTGTTATAAATCCATTTTACACATTCAAAATAATACTAACAAACTTTACTTGGAAAATACAATATTGGTAAAATGTTTTTATATTTTTAATTGTTTTTGTGATGAACTGTCTAAACAATTCTAACATTGGATTATTAGTACTTATCAATGTGATGGTTTTACAGACTAAAATCTACCAAATGTTTAATATTGTAAACTTTTAAACTATCAATGCATCTAAACAACATTTTTTGCTATTACATAGAAAGAAAAATGCCATTTCAACAAGTCAAAAATAGTACTGAAACTTCACTATTTCAAGATGATCTTTTCAGAAGATCATCTATACAACACTGTTAAATTTGAGGGACCGGCACTGATTCAAATTGATGCTCATTTGCAAACATTTCTTTTTTACAAATCTGGTAAATCTTTGCATTATCCTTGTTTTAAAGCTGATAAATAACTTATTGCCAATGGGATTAACTGTTGCTATTTCCAGGTGTTTACAATGATCCTGCTTGTCACAGTATTGGCTACTATGCTAATCATGCAATGCTTGCTGTTGGTTATGACACCGATGTTTCAAATACACCCTATTGGATACTGAAAAACAGCTGGGGAACTACCTGGGGAGAACAAGGCTATATGAGATTGGAAAGAAATAAAAATACATGTGGCATTGGCAGTTATGGTGAAATATTGTATGTCAATTTGCCTAAATGATTAAACTATTGTAATTAACAAGAAAACTATTTCTAAAAATGAGTTTATTTTACTTAAAAATATTGCAAAAATATTCATATAAACATTAAGAAAAGTTATAAATTTAAACAATTAGTAATATCACTTACTTTTTTGAAATATGTTTGTCTATGTTTATAGATTTATTGTATAATACATTAATTTTGTATCATTAAACAAACATTGCAACTTTAATAATTATTTACCTATTTTTTACTTAATAATGTACTTAATGGTTATTTACATGGCAAGAATAGAAATGTTTTTTTCAGTGCTTTTTTCTTGTGCTTCTCTTGTTTAATCACACAATTCACTAAAACTTTGAATAACTTTCTATTGAGTTTACCTTTTCTATTAGTTGGCATGCCTATGAACAATAGGGCAAGATAGAATATGGTAAATAATTGCTAAGAAAATATAGTATTTTTATGGTAATTGATTTAAATACTATTAGCTCATATTGTCCTAATTAAAATCAATGGCAGACTAAAATCGTTTGTGATCTATGTTACCTGTATTTTCTTAGAAACTATCACTTAGAAGTAGTTACTGTATACCAGCGGCGATAAATTCAAAACTTAATCACATGACTTTAATATAATAACAAATGTAGACTTGAGCACAGATATATTTACTGATAATAAATTTAATAACAAGTATGTCACATGTATACAAAAATCTAATATAAATAGCTTTATAGCCGACCAAAACATACTGTCATGACAACTTTTAATCTAAAAATAGAATGTTTCTCAGATACGTACTAATTCTCTTAATGTGGGAGTAGCGTTTTTGTAATTTTTTCAACCATATTGTATTTTCTATTACTATTAAATTTAGTAAATTGATCTCATGCTTTCGGGGGAAAAAATGCGGTAATGCAAAAATTATTTCATATAATATACAGTATGTACTGTAACGGATATTAAAAACAAAATACAGTATCGCATTTACACTTAAATAATTATTTTATTTATGGCCAGCTCACATGCCAGAAAACAGTTTGTAAGTAATTGTCATCAGGATTAAATAATTAAAGTTTTTAAAAATTGAATAGACTTTGGTCTGCTTTCACACAACAATAAAATAACCAAATTTTCATAAGCTATACTTTGCATATACCGGTAATAGCAAACTTCCCTTACTTGACATATGTTTAAGCAATACCGGTATATGTTTCCATTTGTCCGTTATTGTATCCTCTTCCATTAAGGCAGGCTTTAAAACCATTCTGTCAGTGACTAGAGCATACATTTTGTTAGTGGTGGTCTTAATAAAAATATCATCGACCCCCCAAGTAAAACAGCACATAAAGAAAAATATGGCTGTTCAAAACTTTACAAGTAAGATTAATTAAGTGTGCACACCAACTAATGCTATTGAATGAAAGCCTAGAGCATTTTAAACAAAAATGTAAACTGTAAAAAGCAGTCACTTCAAATACAACTGTAAAAGACAGTTATCTCGGATACGACTATAAAAGACTGTAATTTCAGATACAACTGTAAAAGACTGTCATTTCAAATTCGCTGCTGAATATAAAAGCAGAAATGAGGAGCTCACTGTTAACCATTTAGCAACTGGAGACTGGTTGAAAGGTACTATCAAAAACTTGTCTGTTTAAAATATCATTTTTTAAAATATAAAATTTACATTTACTTACTTAGCAATTGTTGAAAAAAAACTCCTAGTGTAAAGCAAGCTGTAGAAGCCACTGTGAGTGAAGCACCAACTGTTGCAATCGTGAATATGGTGAGTCACCAAAAGTGTACACGTATAAAATAGTGTGTACACGTTTATTGTTTATTTATAGGATTACACCAAAAAAACATTAGATAAACAGCAGCTGCAACAACAACGCCAAAAACCGCTGTACAAGAGGGCGAACACCGAACAACCATACGCGGTAGAGAGAAGGATTGTCGACCTCTCTACACCAACGTCTCCAGGTCATTCAATACATCCAGATTTTGGTAAAGTTACAAAAAAAATATTGACAATATACAGTGATGGGAGTCAAGTGGTTAAAGAAGAAGGGATTTACATTTTTTTATAAGATAAATCGTGATGCCCAAGTAAAGTCGGAGAAAATATCTTGTAAAATTAGTATCAGCAACTTTTGCAAATTAATTTTTAGTTATGAATCTAAAACTTTTTTTGTGTAAAATTTAAGAAAAAACTGCAGTAGTAAAAACAAAACGTTCTTCTGATAAATGTGTTGCAAAAAGTAAATACTGACTGTCCTTGAACTCTAGCAATTCCTAGTACTGTATTTGGAAAATAAAAATGTAATGTCGAAATGCTTCGTGTATGCTCAGCTTAATTTTTTGTTCATATTTAAAGTTATCTACTTTCTATAACTTGTAGTAAGTTATGTTATGATTATACCAATAATCGTTGTTGCTATGGGATAAATTATAATGCGCATTTCGTGACTTGCACTACGAATACGTTCTGCAAATAAAGAATAACATTTCCATTGATTAGCTTTTACTGCTATATGCTATTCGTACTACTTGTTTATACTGTATTGTAGTTAGCAAATGGATAACACGATTACTGTACGTGTTTGAAATTAGATCAAATCAATAACGCATTGATCGTTAAAAATGTATGTTTATGTTTGATCTTATTGCTGAAACTAAATTGCATTTATCATTTAGAAACTATAACAGTTCAATCAATAATT
>JAAFCF010007112.1:3216742-3226943 GCA_013389785.1 Helicorthomorpha holstii
ATCCCTGCAGTAGAAAAAAAGATAGAAAGCATGTACGCCATCAACATGATGTTAAAAAAATATCCAATAGAAAGGGGTATTGTAAATATATCATTGACTTCTTTGCAGAACTTTTCCAAATGATCAAATCTCTCAAATGATTTCTTAAGGACTCTTCTCATTCTCAATGGTGACAATGGTTTCTTCATTTCCTGTTCAATCTTCTCCAATTCAGCATAAGCTAATTTGGCAGATAAACACACAAAACGGCAACTTATTGCAACTGGCAACCACTTAATTGGCATGTGTATTAGACTCAAATAAACTATAACTCCAAATGCTTTCCCTTCATATCCAATCCATAAAACAAACAAAGCCACAATTTTCACCAAGATATAAATAGCCAGAGATGTAAATGCAGTAAAGTTTGATAAATTGACTGAATTTTTGCTGATTACAAACTGCTTCATTGTTGAAATAAAATTCGATTCGACTTTTCGATGGTTGTTCCATGTTTTCCATATCAACATTCCCAAAAAATTTAAATTTAAGCAATGGTTTAAATCAGATTGATTTAGTCTTTTTCCAGATTGTCTGTCAAATAAGATGGCCATCTCGAACAAAAACCACACGGCCAAAATTCTCTGAAGTATCAAAACAACAAATTTTCTGAGTTTCCTTATAAACTGATTGCAAAAAGTAAACGGTAGTTGTTCTTGTAGATTTGTGATTCCGAATAAATGAAAAAAGAAAATGTAATGTTGAAATGCTTTATATATGCTAATCTTCATTGTTAGTTACTGTAACTCTCAAAATCATCTACGTTCTCTTACTTCCTGCAACTTCTGTTATGATTACGTTATAACCGTTGTTGCTATAGCAAAATTTATATTGTGCATTTCGTGACATACACTACCAACACATTCAGTAAATACATCATAACATTAACATTGATTAGCTTTTAATGCTATTTGCTATTCATATGACTTGTGTGTAATATACTGTAGTTAGCAAATTGATGACACTACTAAGTGCTTGAAGTTAGATCAATACGATAATTCATTGATTGTTAAAAATGTATTTTTAAATCTGATAATGCTTAATGAAACTTATGCTGATAAGACAACGATAAATGCACCATTTAATCAATAATCAATATTCCATTGAAAATTAAATGTTTAAATTATTGCAAAGAATATTGGAAATCATATTTCAATGAATTATCGTTTAATAGACAGATTGACCATGTGTGTGCAAAAAATCAGAAAAAAAATCTTTTTATTAAGCTTTTATTTATTAAGCAAAGAAATATAATATTGAAAAAAAAGTCTAGTTTACACTTACAGGCTACATTTTTTAACATTTAAACCTTTGTAATTGCACCAATCAAAAAAGTGATCTTTAATTGCAGTTGTTCTGCATTTTTAATTATCGATTACTCACGGCAAAAAAAAGCTCCTCCAGCCATGTTTGTTATCAAAAACGATTGTTTTAATAAATTTTGTAATTTACCCAGTTCACGTGCACTTGTACTGGCACGATGACCATTTTGGGCATCTACCTTGTTCAGTAATCCAAGTATACAATGTCAACATTGATTTCATTATTAAACTCATGTTAATAATTTTTCTGTAAAAGTTAAAATGATTTGCGAGTTTAACGGTACAAATGTATTTCGAAATTGCAACGTTCAAGTATATTGTGGTAATTGTCGTGGTGGATTGAATGCTTTTATTGATAGACAAATGATGACCGCGTCACGGTAACTTTGAAATATTTGACAATAATGTTTAAAATTTATCTTTAAATGTTTTGTTTTTTTTTGTTGGAATTTTGCAGTCGGCTGCCTGTTGCAATTATCAATCGTAGGTTATTAAGCCGTGAACAAATCTTGGAAAATACTCGCCAAAGAGAATTGAGTGATATTATAAGAGCTGGAATTAAGATAACATACTATTCTGATACCGGTACCACGCTAAATAAAGCTCATTTGCTTGATGCTGCAGCCAATAATGAAATTTTGGATGGATTTTGGAGCATTATGTGTTCAAATGACCGTAAGTTGATGCTTTATTGGATGGCGATAGCAACGGATCTATTCCATAGCCATTTAAACTATAAATACATCATTTGTGAACCCGCACCATTTAAAGGAGGGAGCATAACAATTCACACCAGCGACTTTACAAATATACCCGAAATTGCGGAAATTGCTCAGTTTGTGAGAGAAGTTTCAATCAGTTATAGAGGATTTACAGAATGTCATCCAATGTTTTACTCACTTGTAGTTGCCGTCGATTGTCGTATAACTGAATTAATGAATGGTTTATCAGTTAATTCTTACATTTACTGTTCATTACTTGGACACGTCGATCAACCTTATGTCATGGGCGATGCCAAAGTTGAACGTTGGCTTAAGACGAGGAGATTGATTAATGTTTAAATTCTTTTATTTTGGTTCCCGTTTACTTGTTTTTCAGTCATTCTGACTTGCTAACGTTATTTGGCCATTCAGTTTCAATTTTTGTATAATAACCAAATTTTTATCAATTTTGGGTTAAAGATGAATTGATTTCTATTTTTGAGCAGTTTTTTATTAAATCGTTTAAACGTGTTGCTAATTTTAGATTGTCTATTGGTGATTTTGATGATTATTGTGCTCTGATAATTGTACCGGTGACACTTAGCAAAGTCCAAAATTAAACTACACAAAAAAGTCTCGTAATAGTAGTGATTCTTTCTAATTAACTTGATTTTAAAATAAGAAATGTAATTGGCTAATTACATTAAGTAAAATGCATGGACATTTTATGTTCAGTTTGCAATTATCATAATTTAAGTATGGTTTTAAATCAAAATTGCTTTTTACAGTAACTTTAGTCTGTCTAAATAAATACTCATGAGCCAAAAGTTGCCTTATGTAAAACTAATAATAATGGCTTGTATTTTGTTATTTGTATTTTGTCAGTGTAACCAATATGGTACATATGTCATATCAACTCTTATAATTCACAAAATATAAAATTTGCATTCTAAGGTCACTTTACACTTTGACTTTTTCTGACTTCCATTTCATTTGAATTTTTAACATGCATCATACAGTAAATTCATAAGCCAAATTCCAATTTGGAGTTTACACTCATGAAACATTAGTACAGTACATCGAATCATAATAAATGTGTACTGTAAGTTTAGTTTTACAGAAATAAACAAAATATACACTGCTATAATATAAAAATTTAATTAAAAACCATCATTAAAATATATAAGAAATAGTGCATCAGAAGATAAAGTTAAACAGTACTACTAAATTGCAGTATATCATTTTGAGCTTTTATATTATTCTCGTACTGCAAGTCCTGTAATTAAAAGTTGTGTATTTTTAAATTGTTATAATTTAAATACTGTTTTTAAAATGGCATACCTTTTTTTGTTTTCGCTGGTTTTGATTGCACCGACGATTGTGGTGAATTTTCTTTGTCTACACTATTTGAGCTGCTTGAATTGCTTAAAAAACCTTAATAAAGCAAAATAATAATAAAATGAGATGTTTATTTAAGTTGTAGCATCAGTCAGCTTACCAGAATTTACAAATGCAATTTCAGTATTAGTTTCAGTCCATACAACAAACGGTTTTAAAGGTCGAATTTCTTCCTCAGGCTCATCCATTGCATTTAATGGAATGGAGAAATTCATTGCAATGTCCGTGTACAATAAATTTGGGTTGTAGTATGCAGGATCATCTATTTTGTTATAAGCTGTTGTTAATATTTTGTAATATTTAATGACCAAATTGTATACAAAACAGCATGCAGTTTAAAAGCCTAAATGAAACTTACTATTTGTTTGTAATTTTTCCCTTGGTGTTATAAATTTTATCTCAACGAGATTATCCTCTTCAGGCCAATGCACTTGTCTATTTTTACCACTGAATTTAACCATGATTTATTTGATGGTCCTTGCATTAAAAAACTGAAAAGCGTTGGTAAAGATTGGAAGTTTGTATTTCAGAATAAACGTAATTCCTAAGTCCTAATCCTGTGAATTCTTAATGCAAAAACATGTGCAGACGAATTCAATTAACAACAAAGCGCATGCGCAACATTGTACTATTTTAGGTGTCCATACACTTTGGCGTGAAAACTTTTGGTGTCGATATATCCAATGTTGTGTGACTATAAAAACTACAAAGACGTTTTTACATTGAGTCTAGATACAATACTTTAACTTACTTGGTAGTCACTGGTTGTATTCGTTTTCTTTCAATTTTTTTTTATAACAATTTAACCGATTTTATTTTTTTACATTTTGTAATTTATTATTGTTTAAGATGCATGAAAGTATAGTAGTCGCCTCTTTGTTTGCCAAACTCAAAATCATTACTATTAACGTTTCCAATTTCCTCAATACAACCATTTCCTATCCTATTATCAAAACACATTACAGTTAAAGCAAGCTCTGAAAATGCAATTAGACAGAAATGCTACAAAAACTTGGTTTATGAGTATTTTTTGGCAACACTATAACGTTCTCACTGTAATCAAAGTCAATGCCTGTATCCGCACTCTAACTCGTCCCACTATCACTTATTTAAGCTCAATTAACATTTATCTACAAATGAACAGGCAAAATCAAAATGGTGCTTATAAAAACCTATATGTAGTAAAACCAGCTGATTATTACAAAACTCTACAGAAATCAAACAAATGTAACTAATCACAGTATTAATAACCATAATAAATTTTGCCACAAGTGACTGACAAGTAATTTCCTTTACAGCTACAGTACATAAAATTGTAATTACTGAATTCTGTCTTTATCAGACAGTGAAAAGCTGGAAAAATATCAAAGTACATGGACAGCACTAACCGAATTGAGCCAAAATATCAATTTTGATAAATGTCTATCAATAGTTTTACCAGAGTCCTAACCATTTTTTCTTATTAAACTTTTCCAAAAATAACAATAACATATACAAAAGAAAGAACAATTTAGTTTTTTGGTGTTTAAATTAACACTTTTTATTTAATTTTTTGTCATACAAACATCAGCAATGTACCACAGACACAAATAACATACAAATCATTGTGGTAACTTAGAAAAGTTTTTATTTGTTCTGATGTTTTCTACAGGCTTTGGCCAACAGGCTGTAATTAATGGCAGTCTCGGTATATTCAACCACTATACCACATTCAGTCACAGTTTTGACATCTCTAGATGTCATGTATGGTGTGTTTGGAAATCTAGTGGATGGCTTGTAGTACACTTCCTTTATACGTCTCTCAAGCAATGGTACCAGGTTTTTGTCTAGTGGGGGAAATGACTTAAAGTTTGGATCTTCTTCCTCCTGTTAACATTTTGCATACTACATTATTTAAAATGGCTTAAATAAATTTACATTACTTTGTTATCCCTTACCATATTCTTAATATTCTGCTAAGTGCTCGGTTAACAAGTCCCAAGCTACCGGGTATGTCTGCTTTAAAATAGAGAAAAAACCTTAGCTGTTACACTTGTACACTGTCTTTGTGACATGTGATAAATTCTCAACTCTTCTACAGTGCTCTCTTGGCTTTTAAGAACTGCACTGCTACTACTGCCTCCTTTCTGATATGCTTGCACAACACCACAAAACAGTAACAACAATTTCTCCCTTGTTATTAGTGACTTTATTTGTAACACTACAAACAACAAAAGAACCAATCATTCTACTGTATATTCAAAATGTTTTTTAAAAAAAATTTAACTTACCACAGCAACAATAATTTTCAGTACTTTTCACAATTTCTTACACAGCAAAAACACTTCTTATCACAAGCCCTTTGTGATTATGACTGTACTTTCACACTAGATTTTCTACAGCTTTTATACTAATTTAATTTGTAACTTTTTCTTTTTTTTGTGACTTCTCAGGTGCAGGTCATTCAGTTATACAGGCTTATTGCATTTTTTTCTGTAATAAAACTTTTATGGTTTTTTTTACGTGTTTTTTCTTTTGCTGCAGGGTCTCTTACACTACTTTTCAACTTTTTTTTTCTTCCCCTTACAACTTATAACTTAATTTTTCTGTACCATTAAGATGATACATGAATTTTTATTTATTCCTTTACACTGCTTTGCAACTTTTTTCTTTCCCCCTTTGTGACTTGTTTTTCGGTCAAAGCATTTCCCCTTTTATAATACTGTTAACTTTAAAATACATTTTTTTGTAATGTGTTACAACTCAATTTTTCTAAATTGATTTTAATAACATTTTTTAATTATTGTTTTTCTTGTCATCACAAACACACAAACGACTTTTAGTTATTTTCTTTATTAAACAGCAAAAAGTATATTTGTTATAGCTTATAGAATTTCAAATCATGAATTTTTTTCCATCTTTTCAATTAAGTGTCATTATTTACATGATTTATTTGAACGTTGGTAATTGAGACACAAACCATTTACGTCAATACCTGACAAATCTATTCGTTAATTAATTGTTTCAATCATTTCTATCCATCCCATTTGGCAACTGTCGTCTAGCTCAAAACCAGGGTTTCCCATATCCCAAAACCCTAACAGATATTCGAGCTGCCATACCATTGAGTAGTCGACTTCCCCTTATAATTAATTATTTTTAATCAGCCATCTTATACATCAAGTCACACGACTTTCTTCATCATATTTAACATCGATTTTTTTCTGTCAAATACTAAGTAATACAATAGTAATATTGGGTTTACATAATGCCACTACTCTATGAAAAGTGAAGAAATTTCTAAAGTTATTTTTCTTAGTATTGATTACTGATTAGGTTGTTATGTTCTGTAGCTAACACATTCCTATTGTCATACACATCACAGAGAAGAACTTTACGCCATTTTTTACTCATTTTCAGTTGGATCTTCTTAATAATTGGAGGAATAAGAGCCAAATTATAATGAACCCTGCTGTCGTCTTCATGTTGTCCTAATTGTTGTAGACATTTAAGTCTTTTTTATTTTTATTAAATTATTAAATATTTACCTATTGTAAGAGATAGCAGTATAAAAGTGACAATTGTAACAAAAAAGGCTTCTAAAGATATATAATGATACGACATCTTGTTCAGCGGAAAGAAGATATCACTAAAATAAACTTGATTATTTAGAATATTTTTGCATCAAATGCAAATATTACAAGCTATTGTAATCCATTGAAATGTAAGTTCCATTAAAAGTAATTGCTGTAACATTTCCTGTGATGAAACTGGTACAATTGGCAAATGGCTTCAATATTGATCTTGGCTTTGTTAGAATATTTCCAATCAGCATGTAGCATCCAAAAATAAGAGATACCAAATATGAAGCAGCAACACACTGCAACGACATAATCGACTATAATTATTGCAATTAAGTGATCAAATTAGTGATTTCAAACTTTGGAATTGCTTCCTGGGCAAAAAACGCCTATACAATAGATGGCCAAATTTGGTGCTGATATAATTGAAAAGAAGATAATATTCGCCTTTAAAAATGTCATAGTATTTCATAGATAAGAAATATTATTTGTTCCAATCATGCACTTTGTTGAGCACTAATTAATTGTTACCTCTGCAAAATTTTGAAACTGTTCAATCACAAATAGAATGGAAAACATTGCAATCCCACATCCAGTCACTACATGAACATAAATTTTAATTAAAAACATTTGTATTTCTTATTGTTATGGAATCAACTTACCTAAAAGTTTGCAAAAACAAGCTACATTTTTACTAGATACATTTGCTTGTGTTACTGGAATTTTCAAATGACTAACGATTAAAGCAGCAACTGAGTTCAAGAATGAAGAAATGGTGCTAAATTAATTAAAACAAATTAATTATATTAATCAAGAGGATCGAAATACTTTAGTGATTCATACCTCAAAGTAGCACTTAGCATACCACTAAAAAATATTCCTGGTAATGTTGGATATTCGTGAAATATTTCCATGGCAAAATACGCATTTAACTATACCATAAATTCATAAACATTACATGAAGATTTGTTAATGAAGATTTGTTTGGTATAAATGTACTTGATTGATAAATTTCACTTTTCCTGTTAACTGCACGTTGCATCCTTTGTAATAAGAAAATGTTAATAATCCTATTAATTGAAAGAAAACAAAGTAGATTACACCCACAGTGATTCCCACATTTGCAATTCTATATGAAGAAACACAAATAAAGTAGCTGACTAATTTAAATGATATTAATTACGTCTGCGCTGATTTCATTGTTGGAGCCATTACACATCTTTGAAGAAGTGATTGGTTAATGGCGCCAAAGCCTAAACTTGTCAAACCAAAACCGAAAAAAGCTGACCAAAACGTGTAGCGAATTGTTACATCCAAATCAAAACTGTTAATAGTATTAACTTCCATAAATATAGATTTTTTAAATAATTTAATTACACTTAGTCCATTTACTTGAATAACTCCAGACGTTCATATTGGTTATTTATGTCCCAAACGGCTTTAAAACCTCCACTTTTTATAACTCCAATTACAACTAAAACAATTGCTGAAGCAATCATAATGATCGCTTGTATGGCATCTGTTATTACAATGCCCCTCATTCCACCCTAAATTATAAATGTAATTATTCAATTATAATGCAAAATTTAAATGCGTAATATTTACCAAAGCAGAATAAGCAATGCATAAAACTGTCATGGCTGTTGCGGAAACCCAGAATGATACTGCAGACACTAAAAGAAATTTTATTAGTTACTAAAATTATTATTACACCACCAAACGTCGTCACCTTGATGAATAATAATTGCTGTGACGTAGATATTGACAGCTCCACTCAACACCTATGACAAATGTGACTCTTAATTATTGAGTTAATGAATATTAAAGGAATTATTTTTACCATTACTGCTATTGACGTAATCAAAGCTGTTATCGAAACTGATTTTCCAAATCGTAATTCAAAATACTAAAAAAAAAAAAATAGAAATTCACTCTTTAATTAATCAAACGTCATCTCTATTACCTTTATAATACTCATGTTTTGCAAAGGATAAAACACTGGAATCACCAAGTAATAAAGAAATAAAATCATGATTGGCAAACAGAACGTGAAAGCCATCGTTTGACTTCCGAATAAATAAACCTCAATAGCTTGCCCGGAAACTCCGCCGGAACAAAAGCTGGAAAAATAAGACAATATCACTAAAAAAACAGACACATTTTTTCCACCTAAAAAATATTCAATTAACGTCGACTGTTTGTGTTTGACGTTTGATACATAAAGGCCATAAGCTGCTGGTACAACAAGCAAAATAAACACAGCGATATAATCAACGACACCGAATTGATAATCCATGGCTGAAAATGAAAACTAAGTGTTTAACATCACCTTAAATAAAATGTGATTGCAATAAAAATACACTAACAAACGTAAAACACGTTAACTATCTTAAAGTTAAAGTGACTGGCAATTCTCAGGCATGCTGTGAAAGTTGTTTATTTTTATTAATATTTTATTACATTTATGATAGCATTCATTTTGCTCTTAATGTTTTAAGCTCCTTACCGTAGGAATTCCACTTTGAATTATACTAAGTAATACAATGTAAACAATAAAAATCATAATTTACGATTGTCACTTTCATACAAATTTACATCAGACTGTGCATGCAAATGATTAAACATAAAAATATGATTGACATGCCATACATGCACTCATATTCAAATGCCAGTGTGACCACTGTCGTACACACTTGCAAAAATGTTTTCAAAGTAAGGGGAGAAAAAAGAAGCAAAACTCATTTAGCAAAAAAAAATATTATTACTTTGTTATTGGAAATTAGACTTCTATTTTATTATAAAAGTCAAATAAGAATTTATAATCAAACTCTTTTTTAATATCAAAATTTAAAAATGTTTGTATATAGTAGAAGAAAACAAGGTTCTCACACAAACCTCATTTTAAATTGCTTCAATTTTAGTTTTTTTAAAGAAATTTTAGGTTTATTTGACAACATTTATTGCCAATAACTAATAAGTTTAAACTACCACCAATACATTTAAACTTCAATTAGTTTATAAAAAATCTTGATTTGTTTTAACTATTTATTGAGAAGAGTGTGCTGCTCTGCTGTTACTACGCTTTCATTGTCATAAACGTCACAGAGAAGTATTTTCCGCAGTTTCTTATTCATTTTCAATTGGATCTTCTTAACTGTTGGTGGAATAAGATGTTGAACAC
>JAAFCF010007112.1:3227043-3237253 GCA_013389785.1 Helicorthomorpha holstii
ATCCCTGCAGTAGAAAAAAAGATAGAAAGCATGTACGCCATCAACATTATGTTAAAAAAATATCCAATAGAAAGGGGTATTGTAAATAAATCATTGACTTCTTTGCAGAACTTTTCCAAATGATCAAATCTCTCAAATGCTTTCTTAAAAACTCTTCTCATTTGCATTGGTGACATTCGTATCTTCATTTCCTGTTCAATCTTCTCCAATTCAGCATAAGCTAATTTGGCAGATAAACACAGAAAACGGCAACTTATTGCAACTGGCAACCACTTAATTGGCATGTGTATTAGATTCAAATAAACTATAACTCCAAATGCTTTCTCTTCAAATCCAATCCATAAAACAAACAAAGCCACAATTTTCACCAAGATATAAATAACCAGAGATGGAAATGCAGTAAAGTTTGATAAATTGACTGACTTTTTGCTGATTACAAACTGCTTCATTGTTGAAATAAAATTCGATTCGACTTTTCGATGGTTGTTCCATGTTTTCCATATCAACATTCCCAAAAAATTTAAATTTAAGCAATGGTTTAAATCAGATTGATTTAGTCTTTTTCCAGATTGTCTGTCAAACAAGATGGCCATCTCGAACAAAAACCACACGGCCAAAATTCTCTGAAGTATCAAAACAACAAATTTTCTGAGTTTCCTTATAAACTGATTGCAAAAAGTAAACGGTAGTTGTTCTTGTAGATTTGTGATTCCGAATAACTGAAAAAAGAAAATGTAATGTTGAAATGCTTTATATATGCTAATCTTCATTGTTAGTTACTGTAACTCTCGAAATCATCTACGTTCTCTTACTTATTGCAACTTCTGTTGTTGCTATAGCAAAATTTATATTGTGCATTTCGTGACATACACTACCAACACATTCAGTAAATACATCATAACATTAACATTGATTAGCTTTTACTGCTATTTGCTATTCATATGACTTGTGTATAATATACTGTAGTTAGCAAATTGATGACACTACTAAGTGCTTGAAGTTAGATCAATACGATAATTCATTGATTGTTAAAAATGTTTTTTTAAATCTGATCATCCTTAATGAAGCTTGTGCTGATGAAACAACTTTAAATGCACCATTTAATCAATAATCAATATTCCTTTGAAAATAAAATGTTTAAATTATTGCAAAAAATATTGGGAATCATATTTCAATGAATTATCGTTTAATAGACAGATTAACCATGTGTGTTCAAAAAATTAAAAAACAAAATCTTTTTATTAAGCTTTTATGTATTAAGCAAAGAAATATGATATTGAAAAAAGACTAGTTTACACTTACAGGATACATTTTTAAATATTTAAACCTTTGTAATCGCACCAATCAAAAAAGTGATCTTTAATTGCAATTTTTCTGCATTTTTAATGATAGATTACTCAAGGCAAATTTGAGACTTGTACGCAAAAAAAACTCCTCCAGCCATGTCTGTTATTAAAAGCGATTGTTTTAATAAATTTTGTAATTTACCCAGTTCACGTGCACGATGACCATTTTGGGCATCTACCTTGTTCAGTAATCCAAATATACGATGTCAACATTGATTTCATTATTTAACTCATGTTAATAATTTTTCTGTAAAAGTTAAAAATGATTTGCGAGTTTAACGGTGCAAATGTATTTCGAAATTGCAACGTTCAAGTATATTGTGGTAATTGTCGTGGTGGATTGAATGCTTTTATTGACAGACAAATGATGACCGCGTCACGGTAACTTTGAAATATTTGACAATAATGTTTAAAATTTATCTTTAAATGTTTTGTTTTTTTTTGTTGGAATTTTGCAGTCGGCTGCCTGTTGCAATTATCAATCGTAGGTTATTAAGCCGTGAACAAATCTTGGAAAATACTCGCCAAAGAGAATTGAGTGATATTATAAGAGCTGGAATTAAGATAACATACTATTCTGATACCGGTACCACGCTAAATAAATCTCATTTGCTTGATGCTGCAGCCAATAATGAAATTTTGGATGGATTTTGGAGCATTATGTGTTCAAATGACCGTAAGTTGATGCTTTATTGGATGGCGATAGCAACGGATCTATTCCATAGCCATTTAAACTATAAATACATCATTTGTGAACCAGCACCATATAAAGGAGGGAGCATAGCAATTCACACCAACGACTTTACAAATATACCCGAAATTGCGGAAATTGCTCAGTTTGTGAGAGAAGTTTCAATCAGTTATAGAGGATTTACAGAATGTCATCCAATGTTTTACTCACTTGTAGTTGCCGTCGATTGTCGTATAACTGAATTAATGAATGGTCTATCAGTTAATTCTTACATTTACTGTTCATTACTTGGGCACGTCGACCAACCTTATGTCATGGGCGATGCCAAAGTTGAACGTTGGCTTAAGACGAGGAGATTGATTAACGTTTAAATTCTTTTAATTTGGTTGTTATTTTGAATAAGCTTGTTTTCCAGTTGTTGACTTCCAGTATTGTGACTTGCTAACGTTATTTGGCTATTCAGTTTCAAATTTTGTATAATAACCAAATTTTTATCAATTTTGGGTTTAAGATGAATTGATTTCTATTTTGAGCAGGTTTTTTATTAAATCGTTTAAACGTGTTGCTAATTTTAGATTGTCTATTGGTGTTTTTGATGATTATTGTGCTCTGATAATTGTACCGGTGACACTTAGCAAAGTCCAAAATTAAACTACACAAAAAAATCCCGTAATAGTAGTGATTCTTTCTAATTAACTTGATTTTAAAATAAGAAATGTAATTAGCTAATTACATTAAGTAAAATGCATGGACATTTCATGTTCAGTTTGCAATTATCATAATTTAAGTATGGTTTTAAATCAAAATCGCATTCTACAGTAACTTCAGTCTGTCTAAATAAAGACTCATGAGCCAAAAGTTGCCTTATGTAAAACTAATAATAATGGCTTGTATTTTGTTATTTGTATTTTGTCAGTGTGACCAATATGGTACATATGTCATATCAACTCTTATAATTCACCAAATATAAAATTTGCATTCTACGTTCACTTTACACTTCGACTTTTTCTGACTTCCATTTCATTTGAATTTTTAACATGCATCATACAGTAAATTCATAAGCCAAATTCCAATTTGGAGTTTACACTAATGAAACATTAGTACAGTACATCAAATCATAATAAATGTGTACTGTAAGTTTAGTTTTACAAAAATAAACAAAATATACACTGCTATAATATAAAATTTTAATTAAAAATCATCATTAAAATATATAAGAAATAGTGCATCAAAAGATAAAGTTAAACAGTACTACTAAATTGCAGTATATCATTTTGAGCTTTTATGTTATTCTCGTACTGCAAGTCCTGTAATTAAAAGTTGTGTATTTTTAAATTGTTATAATTTAAGTGCTATTTTTAAAATGGCATACCTTTTTTTGTTTTCGCTGGTTTTGATTGCACCGACGATTGTGGTGAATTTTCTTTGTCTACACTATTTGAGCTGCTTGAATTGCTTAAAAAACCTTGAATAAGCAAAATAATAATAAAATGCTATGTTTATTTAAGTTGTAGCATCAGTCAGCTTACCAGAATTTAGAAATGCAATTTCAGTATTAGTTTCAGTCCATACAACAAACGGTTTTAAAGGTCGAATTTCTTCCTCAGGCTCATCCATTGCATTTAATGGAATGGAGAAATTCATTGCAATGTCCGTGTACAATAAATTTGGGTTGTAGTATGCAGGATCATCTATTTTGTTATAAGCTGTTGTTAATATTTTGTAATATTTAATGACCAAATTGTATACAAAACAGCATGCAGTTTAAAAGCCTAAATGAAACTTACTATTTGTTTGTAATTTTTCCCTTGGTGTTATAAATTTTATCTCAACGAGATTATCCTCTTCAGGCCAATGCACTTGTCTATTTTTACCACTGAATTTAACCATGATTTATTTGATGGTCCTTGCATTAAAAAACTGAAAAGCGTTGGTAAAGATTGGAAGTTTGTATTTCAGAATAAACGTAATTCCTAAGTCCTAATCCTGTGAATTCTTAATGCAAAAACATGTGCAGACGAATTCAATTAACAACAAAGCGCATGCGCAACATTGTACTATTTTAGGTGTCCATACACTTTGGCGTGAAAACTTTTGGTGTCGATATATCCAATGTTGTGTGACTATAAAAACTACAAAGACGTTTTTACATTGAGTCTAGATACAATACTTTAACTCACTGGTTGTATTCGTTTTCTTTAAATTTTTTTTTTTTTAACAATTTAACCGATTTTATTTTTTTACATTTTGTAATTTTTTATTGTTTAAGATGCATGAAAGTATAGTAGTCGCCTCTTTGCTTGCCAAACTCAAAATCATCACCATTAACGTTTCCAATTTCCTCAACCCAACTATTTCCTATCCTATCATCAAACCACTTTATAGTTAAAGCAAACTCTGAAGATGCAGTTAAACAGTGATGCTACAAAAATTTGGTTTATGCGTATTCTTTGGCAACACTACAACTTTCTGACTGTAAACAAAGTAAACGACTGTATCCGCACTCCAACTTGCCCTATCATCAGTTATTTAACCTCAAATGAACAGGCAAAACCAAAAGATGCTTATAGAAACCTATATGTAGTCAAACCATCTGATTATTACAAAACTCGACAGAAACCAGACAAATGTTACTAATCATAGTATTAATAACCATAATAAATTTTGCCACAAGTGACTGACAAGTAATTTCCTTTACGTACCAAATTGCTACAAGCGACTTTGGTTTTGTTCAAACCCCAAGTGACCCAAAGTATTGCACTCATGAAACTTACACTGGTGAAATCAACAAAAACGAGGACATTAAAACATGTTTAGAAAACAATAATCCAAATATTGAAATATAGAATGGTCTTTAACAAAAACAATAAACAAGACTTAAAAAATGATAACAATGATGATTATGTTGGCATTACAACAGCTACATAAAATTGTAATTACTGAATTCTGTCTTTATCAGACAGTGAAAAGCTGGAAAAATATCAAAGTACATGGACAGCACTAACCGAATTGAGCCAAATTATCAATTTTGATAAATGTCTATCAATAGTTTTACCCGAGTCCTAACCACTTTTTCTTATTAAACTTTTCCAAAAATAACAATAACATATACAAGAGAAAGAACAATTTAGTTTTTTGGTTTTTAAATTAACACTTTTTATTTAATTTTTTGTCATACAAACATCAGCAATGTACCACAGACACAAATAACATACAAATCATTGTGGTAACTTAGAAAAGTTTTTATTTGTTCCGATGTTTTCTACAGGCTTCGGCCAGCAGGCTGTAATTAATGGCTGTCTCGGTATATTCAACCACTATACCACATTCAGTCACAGTTTTGACATCTCTAGATGTCATGTATGGTGTGTTTGGAAATCTAGTGGATGGTTTGTAGTACACCTCCTTTATACGTCTCTCATGCAATGGTACTAGGTTTTTGTCTATTGGGGGAAATGACTTAAAGTTTGGATCTTCTTCCTCCTGTTAACATTTTGCATACTGTATTATTTAATATGACTTTAACAACTTTGTTTGTTATCCCTCACCATATTCTCAATATTCTGCTCTTGTACTATGTGCTCTTGTAATATTCTCCTTGGTTATTAGTGACTTTATTTGTAACACTACAAACAACAAAAAAAACAATCATTCTATACCGGTATTCAAAATGTTTTTTGAAAACAATTTAACTTACCACAGCAACAACAATTTTCAGTACTTTTCACAATTTCTTACACAGCAAAAACACTTCTTATCACAAGCCCTTTGTGATTATGACTGTACTTTCACACTAGATTTTCTACAGCTTTTATACTAATTTAATTTGTAACTTTTTCTTTTTTTTGTGACTTCTCAGGTGCAGGTCATTCAGTTTCATCATTTCTATACAGGCCTTTTTCATTTTTTTCTGTAATAAAACTTTTATGGTTTTGTTTACATGGTTTTTCTTTTGCTGCAGGGTCTCTTACCCTGCTTTGCAGATTTTTTCTTTCTCCCTCTTTGCAACATGTATTTGTAAATTATTTTTCTGTTTTCTAATATTTTGTTGTGATTTTTCTTTACCATTAAGATGATACGTGAATTTTTATTTATTCCTTTACACTGCTTTGCAACTTTTTTCTTTCCCCCTTTGTGACTTGTTTTTCGGTCAAAGCATTCTCCCTTTTATAATACAGTACTGCTAACTTTAAAATACATTTTTTTGTAATGTGTTACAACTCAATTTTTCTAAATTGATTTTAATAACATTTTTTAATTATTGTTTTTCTTGCCATCACAAACACACAAACGACTTTTAGTTAATTTCTTTATTAAACAGCAAAAAGTATATTTGTTATGGCTTATAGAATTTCAAATCATGAATTTCTTTCCATCTTTTCAATTAAGTGTCATTATTTACATGATTTATTTGAACGTTGGTAATTGAGACACAAACCATTTACGTCAATACCTGACACATCTATTGGATTCGTATTTCTATTCATTAATTAATCATTTCTATCCATCCCATTTGGCAACTGTCGTCTAGCTCAAATCCAGGGTTTCCCATATTCCAAAACCCTTACAGCTATTCGAGTTGCCATACCATTGAGTAGTCGAATTCCACTTATAATTAATTATTTTTAATCAGCTATCTTATACATCAAGTCACACGACTTGCTTCATCATATTTTTTCATATTTTTTTCTGTCAAATACTAAGTAATACAATAGTAATATTGGGTTTACATGATGTCACTACTCTATTAAAAGTGAAGAAATTTCTAAAGTTATTTTTCTTAGTATTGATTACTGATTAGGTTGTTTTGTTCTGTAGCTAACAAATTCCTATTGTCATACACATCACAGAGAAGAACTTTACGCCATTCTTTACTCATTTTCAGTTGGATCTTCTTAATAATTGGAGGAATAAGAGCCAAATTATAATGAACCCTGCTGTCGTCTTCATGTTGTCCTAATTGTTGTAGACATTTAAGTCTTTTTTTATTTTTATTAAATTATTAAATATTTACCTATTGTAAGAGATAGCAGTATAAAAGTGACAATTGTAACAAAAAAGGCTTCTAAAGATATATAATGATACGACATCTTGTTCAGGGGAAAGAAGATATCACTAAAATAAAATTGATTATTTAGAATTTTTTGCATCAAATGCAAATATTACAAGCTATTGTAATCCATTGAATTGTCAGTTCTATTTAAAGTAATTGCTGTAACATTGTCCATGATGATACTGGTACAATTGGCAAATGGCTTTAATATCGATCTTGGCTTTGTTAAGATATTTCCAATTAGCATGTAGCATCCAAAAATAAGAGATACCAAATATGAAACAGCAACACACTACAACGACATAATTGGCTATAATTATTGTAATTAAGTGATCAAATTAGTAATTTCAAACTTTGGAATTGCTTCCTGGGCAAAAAACGCCTATACAATAGATGGCCAAATTTGGTGCTGATATAATTGAAAAGAAGATAATATTCGCCTTTAAAAATGTCATTGTATTTCATAGATAAGAAATATTATTTTCCAATCATGCACTTTGTTGGGCACTAATTAATTATTACCTCAGCAAAATTTTGAAACTGTTCAATCACAAATAGAATGGAAAACATTGCAATCCCACATCCAGTAACTACATGAACATAAATTTTACGTAAAAACATTTGTATTTCTTATTGTTATTGAATCAACTTACCTAAAAGTTTGCAAAAACAAGCTACATTTTTACTAGATACATTTGCTTGTGTTACTGGAATTTTCAAATGACTAACGATTAAAGCAGCAACTGAGTTCAAGAATGAAGAAATGGTGCTAAATTAATTAAAACAAATTAATTATAGTAATCAAGAGGATCGAAATACTTTAGTAATTCATACCTCAAAGTAGCACTTAGCATACCACTAAAAAATATTCCTGGTAACGTTGGATATTCGTAAAATATTTCCATGGCAAAATACGCATTTAACTATAGAATAAATTAATAAACATTACAGGAAGATTTGTTTGGTATAAATGTACTTGATTGATAGATTTCACTTTTCCTGTTAGCTGCACGTTGCATCCTTTGTAATAAGAAAATGTTAATAATCCTATTAATTGAAAGAAAACAAAGTAGATTACACCCACAGTGATTCCCACATTTGCAATTCTGTATGAAGAAACACAAATAAAGTAGCTGACTAATTTAAATGATATTAATTACGTCTGCGCTGATTTCATTGTTGGAGCCATTACACATCTTTGAAGAAGTGATTGGTTAATGGCGCCAAAGCCTAAACTTGTCAAACCAAAACCGAAAAAAGCTGACCAAAACGTGTAACGAATTGTTACATCCAAATCAAAACTGTTAATAGTATTAACTTCCATAAATATAGATTTTTTTAATAATTTAATTAGTCCATTTACTTGAATAACTCCAGACGTTCATATTGGTTATTTATGTCCCAAACGGCTTTAAAACCTCCACTTTTTATAACTCCAATTACAAATAAAACAATTGCTGAAACAATCATAATAATCGCTTGTATGGCATCTGTTATGACAATGCCCCTCATTCCACCCTAAATTATAAATGTAATTATTCAATTATAATGCAAAATTTAAATGCGTAATATTTACCAAAGCAGAATAAGCAATGCATAAAAGTGTCATGGCTGTTGCGGAAACCCAAAATGATACTGCAGACACTAAAATAAATTTTATTAGTTACTAAAATTATTATTACACCACCAAACGTCGTCACCTTGATGAATAATAATTGCTGTGACGTAGATATTGACAGCTCCACTCAACACCTATGACAAATATGACTCGTAATTATTGAGTTAGTGAATATTAAAGGAATTATTTTTACCATTACTGCTATTGACGTAATCAAAGCTGTTATCGAAACTGATTTTCCAAATCGTAATTCAAAATACTAAGAAAAAAATAAAAATTCGCTCTTTGATTAATCAAACGTCATTTCTATTACCTTTATAATGCTCATGTTTTGCAAAGGATAAAACACTGGAATCACCAAGTAATAAAGAAATAAAATCATGATTGGCAAACAGAACGTGAAAGCCATCGTTTGACTTCCGAATAAATAAACTTCAATAGCTTGCCCGGAAACTCCGCCGGAACAAAAGCTGGAAAAATAAGACAATATCACTAAAGTAACAGACACATTTTTTCCACCTAAAAAATATTCAATTAGCGTCGACTGTTTGTGTTTGACGTTTGATACATAAAGGCCATAAGCTGCTGGTACAACAAGCAAAATAAACACAGCGATATAATCAACGACACCGAATTGATAATCCATGGCTGAAAATGAAAACTAAGTGTTTAACATCACCTTAAATAAAATGTGATTGCAATAAAAATACACTAACAAACGTAAAACACGTTAACTATCTTAAAGTTAAAGTGACTGGCAATTCTCAGGCATGCTGTGAAAGTTATTTATTTTTATTAATATTTTATTACATTTATAATAGCATTCATTTTGCTCTTAATGTTTTAAGCTCCTTACCGTAGGAATTCCACTTTGAATTATACTAAGTAATACAATGTAAACAATAAAAAACATCATTTACAATTGTCGTTTTCATACAAATTTACATCAGACTGTGCATGCAAATGATTAAACATAAAAATATGATTGACATGCACTCATATTCAAATGACAGAGTGACCACTGTCGTACACACTTGCAAAAATGTTTTCAAAGTAAGGGGAGAAAAAAGAAGCAAAACTCATTTAGCAAAAAAAAATATTATTACTTTGTTATTGGAAATTGGACTTATTGAAAATAAGAATTTATAATCAAACTCTTTTTTAATATCAAAATTTAAAAATGTTGATTAATAATTTTTTGTATACACAAACCTCATTTTAAATTGCTTCAATTTTAGTTTTTTTAAAGAAATATTTAGTAGGTCTATTCGACAACATTTATTGCCGATAACTAATAAGTTTAAACTACCACCAATACATTTAAACTTCAATTAGTTAATACAAAATCTTGATTTGTTTTAACTATTTATTGAGAAGTGTGTGCTGCTCTGCTGTTACTACGTTTTCATTGTCATAAACGTCACAGAGAAGTATTTTCCGCAGTTTCTTATTCATTTTCAATTGGATCTTCTTAACTGTTGGTGGAATAAGATGTTGAACAC
>JAAFCF010007112.1:3260871-3298117 GCA_013389785.1 Helicorthomorpha holstii
AGAACATTTTAAATATTTCTTCATGCAAGAATGTTGCAAACGTTATACAGTATTTACTCGAAAATTGTGTACTGATAATCATTATTAAAGGATAGTGATAAATATGTGTTCAGTAGCATAACTAGAAATTTTAAAGCCAGACGTGCGGTTCTAAAACATGCGCCTTTGACAACTTAAAAACGATTTTGTTGACATCATTTTTAATGAAAATTAAACAGTTACATGCTATACGCTTAAATGGGCCAAACATTTTTTTGTATTTTCATAGGGTTGAGAAACTCCAGGAAAGATATCCAGGCACCAAGTGATCGAATTCCTTGGCAGCAGTTTTTAATACTTTGATTTACTGTTTTTAGCAAAAACATTTAAATTAAATTTGATGTTCAGTGTTCGCAACTTTTTTGTGCTATGCCCTGCCTAAACTTTCTAAAATGTTTGCCCTTCTCCCCCTCCCCCCACTTACCATATTACAAGTCGCCATAAGATTAACTTAAACTTTGAACAAGTTCATTTTCAAATTTGTCTCTTAAAACCTTGGTCTCCAACCCCGGTGTACGGATGAAATAGTACCAATAAGTAAGCCAACTAAAACTATTTAAAAAAAAGTTTTATATATTACCCGGTGTACTGTAATTTGGTTTCTTAGATGTTATTTACTATCACAATTAGCTTTTTTAAAAAAAAAAAAAAAGATTTCAATTCAATGACTTTGCTCTTAAATCCCAGAGGTGTGAGGGGTATATTGTTCTAGCATTTCAAGAAATCAAGGGAAAGCAAAATTATAAAATCTGTTATGCCCTTGAGCACATCATTTTTTAAAAATAATATAATTTTACTAGAAAAAATTAAATCAGTTATATAATCAGTGTGATATTTGCTTGATTATTTATTACAACTAGATTTTTGCTGGAATACTCATGAAAATTTCACCATACTGTACATAAATATTGACTATTGTTAGGTTTTAAACATTTCATTAAATTGATTTACCCATTCAAAATCAAATCATTTAGTATAAAATGATTTTTCATAGAGAAAGAATTGATAATCTAATCACGCAATATGTTACAATTCAACACGCTATACCGGTATGCAATCCAAAGGATTTAGAGTGGCTTTCTAATTCTGAACAAATAGTTTTAAAGCTGATAATCTGAAGGAGTACTACAAAGAAATTAATTAAATATTAAAATAAACTTTTAAATTATACGTTTAGTTTTTTTATAATCGACCTTAACTACCAAGTTATATTTTGCACCCACTGTTGTTCAAATTGCCTTCATTTCACTTTTTAAACAAAAACCCATTCAGGTGTGACACGCACCAGGCCATTAGCATATTTTTATACCATTTATTTACATGGCTGTTTTTCGCAAATAAACATCATCAATTACGTCACTAAAATAATAATTCTATTTGTAATGACACTGCTGGTCAAATAAGTTTTGACACGCTGTATAGTTGCTAGGAGGCTCCTATGTTGCTTGCTCTTCACAAAAACTCAAAACAAAATTTAATATTTTACTGTTCGGTATAACACATCACCTTAATAAAATTTAAAAGCAACGTTCAAAATATACCTATTTTAATTTACAACTGTGACTTGCAACTACTTTGGTAACTAGTCAAACATTAGTACCAATTAAAATATTTTGACATCACTAACAAACTAACGCTTGGGGGGGGGACGCACCACTGCCCCTCCCTCCCATGGCTACAAACCATTTCTACAAATAAACAGCCACTCTAATTAATATCAATATTCAATTCACAGTTTTAATAACAATACTTAGACTGCATTTAGGATCAGTACTTCCTTTCAACTACATGTACAGCAGTGAAAAGCAAACGCTAATTTTGTTTCATAAGCTTTAAAAGCAGCATTCCTTAAAAAAATGTTACAAAATAATGTTGCAGATTTGGAATTATCGCAACAGCAATTGGATAACTTAAATTCGTTAAAAAACTGGATTCAAAATGAAACTGAATTCTACGGAAGATCAGGTACTGAAAAAAATTTTCACGATCATTTCACTAGTCATAATGCATTAAAATGTCGATAGATGAAGAATTTTTGATTTTGTTTCTAAATAATTGCAATTATGACATGGAGTCAGCTAAAGAAAGTATAACTAATTACTACAAAGCTAGAAGAGATTTGCCCCAATGGTGGACCAATAGAAATTTCGACAATAAGACAATGCTTGAAATCGTAAAACAAAGGTAAACTGGCCATTTTAGTTATAAAAAACGATCTTAAAAATAGAAACTTCATTAAAACAATCAGAATCGCAACGGTTTTCTTAAATAACAGCAATGAACAGCCAGTAGTTGTAACACTTCTTCTAGGACGGTATTACTATTGATATTGTGGTACGTTTTTAGCAGTACTTTCAATTATTAATGATAATAGAGTGGGAAAAGAAGAATTTAACCTTGATGATATATTTAAAACTGCAACTGCCGCCTTACAGATTGGGAGTTTGATTAGATGGCAAAATGCCATTAGAAATGGCTTGATTTTGATTTTTGACTACAAAGATTATGACTGGAGATTTATGATGAATTTCTTTTCACCAACTTTAATCAAGAATATGATACATCATTTGTTGGTTTGTTTTCTATTGTTGCAAGTTAGAGTTTTGATTTAATTTAGAATAAAATTTTTATTAGCTATGCAGCCCTGTTAAACTGGAAAAAGTAATAGTTGTAAATGCTCCGTTCATTATCAAGCAATTGACAATGTTTTTTATATCTTTTCTTCCGTCAGAATTTAAAGAAAAAGTAAAACCAAACGCCAATTTCTTCTTGAAAAAATGCACAAACTTTTAAATGTTTTTCAATAATTTTAGGTGATAATGTATGGTTCGGAATGTCCAGATATAACTGACCACATTCCATCCAATATGCTCCCTGAAGAATATGGTGGCCAGGGAGGACCTCTACAGCTTCATGAAGGTAGATTTTAAAATTCAAAATAATTGCAGTGTTTATTTTAATATTTTGTATAGATGAATTTGAAAGAGAATTTTTTCAATATAATGACTATTTAATTGATGACGAAAAATATGGATATAGAGAAGATTTGGAGCAATAATGCTTATAAAGACTTTGCCGGTGAAATATATTGTAAATAGTTTCGGGTTAAACTCATTTGACACCTTAAACAAATGATTCCCCTCTTATTAGGATTTTTAAAATGCCACTCATTGAGTGGAGAGCTATAAACGTTTCCACTTGGTAAAAAAATGCCTACCAGATGGCTGATTTGTCAATTATGTTTAACAGTACTGAGTATTATAATTCTGAAAGTCATTACCATATAGAGTAAAGTAATTATCATAGAGCAGAGAATTTACCATGATAATATGCTTAGTTAGTTGCATAATATGTAGACATCAATTGTTTTTGGGTAAATTTATTTTTGTAGCATTACCAATTATATATCGTAACGGTTATTCTGATAAACTTGTCGTCACTGCATCAGCAGACGAATTTTCAATGACACTGTTGAATAAACATGATATAACACTATACGATAACTGATAAATATTAAATAGGAGTTTGTTTTCAATTGCCAACCGTGTTGTTTTTTTAGCAAAATATTGCAAGCTGACGTAATCTAAAACGGATATTTTTTTGTGTTAACGAACACATGCAAAATCTAATATAGAATAGCCAAAATGACATTTTTTAGAGTAAATCACATTTAAACTCACTATTTACATCATATTTGAATCATTATTTACATCATGAGTGACACCAAAATTAAATTTCAAAATATTATGTATTTTGTGCATTCATATGCATGTATGCATTTCAGAAAAAACAACGCAATTTGAATTTTTTTTATAAAAACAAACAAAAAATGTATTGAATTTGTATTTGTTTTTATAAAAACATTAAAACTTATCAAAATTTTGATTTTCTATACATTTTCGCCGACGATTTATGAAATTTTTCAATTGGAGAAGCAAATTTTGTTCATGCAAACGGGGTTTTACTTCGTGTTAACGAACAAAAAATGTATGGGAAAGCCTATACTGTAGTTCGGGACCGTAATGTTGCTTCGTGTTAACGAGAAATTCGTGTTAATGGCGTTCGTGTTAACGAGAATCCACTGTACGTTGAATCCAGTGAATACGAATTGTGAATTTAACGCTGTTGAATGACTAATCAACCTTCTATGACATTACAACCAACTGCAGGTGAATATCGTTAGTGTTTCTCTGAACATATCAATGATATGCAGTAATATTCTGTACAAGTGTTGGAAGTGGCTGTCAAAAAATAAAAGCCGATTAATTCACTTGCTTTCAATCAATCAGCCGTAAAAAACGAGCAATAGTTTTTATTTACATAAAAAGGATATTGAAAAAAATAACATTTGTATGGCTTTATTCCAGGCTCATTTCAAAGTTCTGGTTAAAGTAACTAGATTCAAGTTCATTTAACTATACTTTACATAAAGCACTTTTGAAACGTTTGGAGAGTACCGGTTGGGAACCACTGCTCTATTAAATGTCAATTTGCTTCACTTAACAAGAAAATATGTTAACTTTTCACTGTATAATCAATGAATTCCTATTATTAATAAACGATATACTGAACATATTAAGTGCAAAATAAATTTAAATTTGTAATAGATTAAGATATTTAAAAGTTTATTTCCAATTAAAAAACTTGTACTAAACATCATATGCAAATGAATCGCATGTAGAATCCAGTTACTAGGATTCATGAAGTTAAAGCTATTGAATGACTAATCAATCAACTATAAGCTTATGACATGAAACACAGCTGCAGGGGATGGCTTAATTTCTGAACATATTAATAATATGCTTTTAGTAATACGGTATATAAATGTTGGCATTGTTTCCCAACAAAATAAACCGATTAATGCACTTCGCTATCGATAAAAAAACAAACGTTAATTTTTATTCTTACTTTTTTTGAGCATTAGACTTCGGAAAATGACACAAAATAAAGTTGAAGATTTGAATTTATCACAACAGCAGTTGGATTCCTTGGAATCAATAAAACACTGGATCCAACATACAGATGAATTTCAGGGAAGATCAGGTAAATAAAACTGTAAACGAATTCCATCAGTTTCATGTAAGATTTAATGTTAATAGATGAAGAATTTTTGATTTTGTTTCTACATACTTGCAATTATGACATGGAGTTAGCTAAAGAAAGAATAACTAACTACTACAAATCTAGAAGAGATTTGCCCCAATGGTGGACCAATAGAAATTTCGACAATAAGACAATGCTTGAAATCGTAAAACAAAGGTAAACTGGCCATTTTAGTTCTAAAAATGTTCTTAAAAATAGAAACTCCATTAAAACAAACAGAATCGCAACGGTTTTCATAAATAGCAGCAATGAACAGCCAGCAGTTGTAACAATTCAGCTAGGACGGTATTACTATTGATATTGTGATACGTTTTTAGCAGTACTTTCAACTACTAATGATAATAGATTGGGAATTCAAGACTTTAGTATTGATGATATATTTAAAACTGCAACTGCCGCCTTACAGATTGGGAGTTTGATTAGATGGCAAAATGCCATTAGAAATGGCTTGATTATGATTTTTGATTACAAAGATTATGACTGGCGATTTATGATGAATTTCTTTTCACCAACTTTGATCAAGAAAATGTTAACCAATTTTTATGTTAGTTTTGCATTGTTGCTAGCTGGAATTTTTATTTAATTGGAAATTAAATGTTTATTAGCTATACAGTCCTATTAAAATGGAAAAAGCAGTGGTTGTAAATGCTCCGTTCATTATCAAGCAAATGACAATATTTTTTACATCTTTTTTTCCATCAGAATTTAGAGAAAAAGTAATACCAAGCATTTCTTCTTAAATGATGTACAAACTTTCAAATGTTTTTCAATAATTTAGGTGATTGTCTATGGTTCGGAATGGCCAGATATAACTGACCACATTCCATCTGATATGCTCCCAGAAGAATATGGTGGCCAGGGAGGACTTCTACAGCTACATGAAGGTAGATTTTAAAATTCAAAAAAATTGCTCAATGTTTATATTAATATTTTTGTAGATAAATTTGAAAGAGATCTTCTTCAATTCAATGACTATTTAATTGATGACGCAAAATATGGTTACAGTGAAGATTTTTAGCAAAATTGCTTATAAAGACTTTGCCGGTGAAATATATAGTCATCAGTACCTTGTTATGCTCATTTGACACCGTCAGAAAACATTTTTTAATAGCTCATTTTATCAATGCTTTAAATTTGTTATAAAATTAACTGCAATTTGAGTTTGGGGCTCAATAGAAGTCATGGTGACAGTATACTTGACAGGAGCTCTGGGGGAACTACCAAAAGCAAAACCATTTCGAATTTTTTAAGTTCCAGTAATGTCACATGACAATTGTTTAAATTTATAATTCACTTCTTATTAGTATTTAATGTGAAGAATCTTTATTTTTAAATCTAGATTTTTAAAATATATTTTACAACTGTATGTGGCTAGTTAACGTGTCGGAAAACTGAAAAATGTAATGTTAATACGCGAAATCAAATGAATTAAAAAATAGTGAGTCTAAAATACTTATTTTGAAGCAAATAGTGAATCTTAAAATCGTAATAGTTTGCGCAGAATTCTTCAATTTCTGAGATCGCAACAAATAAAAAAGGCATAAAAATCTTTAAAATATAGATTCCCCATGGTTCTCATGATCTTCGCAGCAACGCGCGACGGGTAAAGCAAGTGAGCATTACAATATTGAAAGTTATGATAGTGTAGAGAGAAGTAATTATCATGGTGAGTTAACCATAAAAGTATGTTAAGGTACATAACATGTAAACATAAAAAAATATTTTTGGGTGAATTAATTGTTGTAGCATTTCCATGTAGATTTCGTGACGTTGCGGTTATTGTGATGAAATTGTATTACATCACTGCACCAAAAAACGAATTTGCAATGACACTGCTGAATAAACATGACATAACACAATAGAGGGTTAGTTTACACACACAATATTATATAGGGGGTTAGTTTTGAATTGGCAACCATGTCGTTTTGCAAAGTTTGGCAAGCTGACGTAAACTAAATCGGATATTTAGCCTAAGCTTTCAACTAACATTTATTTTATTGCCATTTTTCAAGATCAAAATTTTAAGTTACTTTTATAAGGCTTATACTAATTTCTTGACAATTCTTACTAACTTAATTTTTACAAATTTCTTAACCTCTTTCTTTTTTTTTTACTTTTTATGATAGTCAACGTAGAAAACCCGAGTTCGCTTAAAATAAAAATTGAAAACATAACAACATTTGAATGACTTTTTTTAATATATATTTTAGTATATTCATCATAAATAGATTCAAGTTAATTTAAATATAATTTTCGCGGAGCACTTTTGCAATGCTCGGGAAGCACCGGTTGGGAACCATTTTTCTAATAAATGACTTTGTTTAACATGACGATATTTTTTGGCTTTATCAGTTTCGTGTTAATTGACTTTTACTGTACGGTACAATCAATCAATTCATATTATCAGTAAACGTAATACGTAACATTTTGATTAAATGCAAACAATTTTAAATGTTTATTTTCATATAAAATAAACTGCTACAAATCACCATATGTGAATGAATAATATGTAGATTCCCGTGACTAAGAATCGAGAATTTAACGCTGTTGAATGACTAATCAACAATCTATGACAGTAAAAACTGCAGGTGAATATCATTAGTATGTTACTGAATATATTAACGATACTCAGTAATATACTGTATAAGTGTTGGATGTCTGTCAAAAAACAAAAACCGATTAAATAACTTGCAATAAATCAGCAGTTAAAAACGAACAATAGTTTTTATTCACATAAAAAGGATATTGAAAAAGATAATAACATTTGTATGGCTTTATTCCAGGCTCATTTCAAAGTTCTGGTTAAAATAACTAGATTCAAGTTAATTTAACTATACTTTTCATAAAGCACTTTTGAAATTCTAGCACCGGTTGAAAACCACTGCTAAAATAAATGTCATTTTGCTTCGTTTAACACAAAGTTTTGTTCGTCATTTTCGTGTTAATTAATTTTTACTGTATAATCAATCAATTCTTATTATTAATAAACGACATGCTGAACGTATTAAGTGCAAAACAATTTTAACTTTATAATAGATTTAGATAATAAAAGGTTTATTCCCAACTAAAAAAAAAACTTTTACTATTCATCACATGCAAATGAATAGCACGTAGACTCCATTGACTGTTGAATGACTAATCAATAAACTAATCTTATAACATGAAACACAGCTGCAGGCGATGGCTTACTGATACTAATAATATGCCTACAATATGTTAGACTTTTTCCCAAAAAATAAACCGAATGCACTTCATTTTCAATCAATCAGCAGGTAAAAGCAAACGTTAATTTTTATTCTTACTTTCTCGGGCATTAGACTTTGGAAAATGACACAAAATAAAGTTGAAGATTTGAATTTATCACAACAGCAGTTGGATGCTTTGAATTTAATAAAACATTGGATACAACATGCAGATGAATTTCACGGAAGATCAGGCAAATAAAACTGCAAACGAATTCCATCTGATTCAATGTATAAAATGTTTCATGTTAATAGATGAAGAATTTTTGCTTTTGTTTCTACATACTTGCAATTATGACTTGGAATCAGCTAAAGAAAGTATAACTAACTATTACAAAGTTAGGAGAGATTTGCCCCAGTGGTGGACCAATAGAAACTTCGACAGTGGGACTTTGCTTAAAGTCGTAAAACAAAGGTAAACTGGCCATTTTAGATATAAGAAAAATCTTAAAATTAGAAACTTCATTAAAACAATCAGAATCGCAACGGTTTTCATAAATAACAGCAATGAACAGCCAGCAGTTGTAACACTTCTTCTAGGACGGTATTAATATTGATATTGTATTACGTTTTAGCATTGCTTTCAACTACTAACGATAATAGATTGGGAGTTCAAGACTTTAGTATTGATGACATATTTAAAACAGCAACAGCCGCCTTCCAGATTGGAAGTTTGATTAGATGGCAAAATGTCATTAGAAATGGCTTCATTATGATTTTTGACTACAAAGATTATGACTGGACATTTATGATGAAATTATTCTCACCAACTATAATCAAGAATATGATACACTCTTTTTATGTTAGTTTTCCCTGTTGCAAGCTGGAATTTTTATTTAATTTAAAATTAAATGTTTATTAGCTATACAGTCCTATTAAAGTCAAAAAAGCAGTGGTTGTAAATGCTCCGTTCATTATGAAGCAAATGACTGTGTTTTTTAAATCTTTTCTACCATCAGAAATTAGAGAAAAAGTAAAACAAAACAACAAAATTTTTTTAAAAAAAATGCACAAACTTTCAAATGTTTATTAATAATTTAGGTGATAGTCTATGGTTCGGAATGGCCAGATATAACTGACCACATTCCATCCGATATGCTTCCTGAAGAATATGGTGGCCAGGGAGGACCTCTACAGCTTCATGAAGGTTGATTTTAAAATTCAAAAACATTTCATAATGTTCATATTAATATTTTTATAGACAAATTTGAAAGAGATTTTCTTCGATACAATGAGTATTTAATTGATGACGCAAAATATGGATATAGAGAAGATTTAGAGCAAAATTGTTCATAAAGACTCTACCGGTGAAATAAATTGTCAGCAGTACTTTGTTCAACTCATTTGACGCCGTCAGCAAACATTTTTGAATAGCTAAACTCATCAATGCTTTATATTTCTTATAAAATTAACTGCAATTTGGATTTGGGGCTGAGCAAGAGTCATAGTGACGAAATACCTGACAGGAGTTCTGGAGAACCTACTGTAGTCACCAAAAGCAAAACAATTTCAGATATTTAAGTTCTTAAAATGTACCTAAAAAGACAATTCTTTAAATTCATCATTCACCAATTATTAGGATTTAATGTGAAAAATATTTTTAAATCTAGATTTGAAAACTGTATGTTTAGAAAACCTTCTGTAAATGTAATGTTAATACATGTACGCAAAATCATTTGAATTAAAAAAATAGTGAGTCTAAAATACCTATTTTGAAGCGAATAGTGAATATTAAAATCGAAATAATTTGCGCAAAATTCGTGGATTTCCATCCTTCTAAGATGGCAACAAGTTTTTTTTTTTTTAAATAAAAAAGGCATAAAAATATTTTAAATATTGGCTCCTCATAGTCATCATAATTTTCGCATTCAATGTTACTGTATATAAAAATGTCTTAAATATTGGCCCCCAAACTAATTGCCAACTGTATATTTAATCTGAAATTTTAGGAATCGTCTATTTGCACCGAGATTGAGAATACCTCTAAACTTGTTTACAAAACTAATCTAGTATTTCATGTTAAGAGGTTAACACACGGAATGGCCAGATATACTGTAACCGATTGCATTCCATCCAACATGCTCCCAGAAGAACATAGTGGTCAGGAACCTTTACAGTTTCATAAAAGTTAATTTTAAAATTCAAAATAACTGCACACTGTTTATATGAATATTTTTTCTAGATGAATTTGAAAGAGAAATTTTTCGATACAATTACTATTTAATTGATGACGAAAAATGTGGATATAGAGAAGATTTGGAGTAACATTGCTTATAAAGACTTTACCGGTAAAATATTCAGTGGAAACCTCTTAACCCGAAACGTTTTAAATTAAACATCATTATTATTTTGTATTGAAAAATATAAATTACTTTTAATGCAGGTCCTTTGACTGGTAATGGTATGAATAGATTTTTCTCAAAAGTTTGTATGTTTAATGCCAATTCTGGGTGCTCTGCCAAATGTTTGCTATTCACAATAGTGCTCAGCTGTCTAGAAAAAGTTGAAAACCATGTGATACAGAGTGAAGAATTTATCATAATGTTACGCTTATTTAGGTAAGGTACATAACACTCAAACATAAAATGTTGTTGGGTGAATTTATTGTAGTAGCATTTTCATGTAGATTTCGTGACGTTGTTGTTTATTCTTATGAACTTGTATTACAGTACTGCATCAGCAGACGAATTTGCAATGACACTGCTGAATAAACTTGGCAAAACAATACAGTTTACCTAACCAATATTAAATATGGGTTTGTTTGTTTCAATTGGCAGCATTATCTTGCATTGACATACTGTTTTGCATTGACGTATTCTCTTGCAAAATATTGCAAGCTGTCGTACTAAAACAGACATTTTGTTTAAACTTTCAATTAACAACACTTATTTCATTGCCATTTTTCAAGATCAAAAATTTAAATTATTTTATAGTGCTTATACTAATTTCTTAACTATTCTTACTAATTCTTAAAAATTTCTTAATCTCTTTCGGTTTTTTTTATGCTTTTTATGGTAGTCAACATAAAAAATGCTCGAGAAGCACCGGTTGGAAACCACTCCTCTAATAAATGTCTTTGTTTAACACGAGGATATTTTTCAGTTTTGTGTAAATTCATTTTCACTGTACAATCAAGCAAACCATTTTAACTGTGTTAAGGTTAAAAAAAAATTAAATGTTTTTTTTTCATCTAAAAAAAATCTGGTACAAATCACCAGATGTGCATAAATAATGCGTAGACTCCTGTGACTAGGAATCGAGAATATAACGCTGTTGAATGACTAATCAACCTTGTATGACATTAAAAGTAACTGCAGATAAATATCAGTAGTCGGTTTCTGAACATATTAATGATATGCAGTAATATTCTGTACAAGTGTTGGAAGTGTCTGTCAAAAAACAGAAACCGATTAATTCATTTGCATTCAATCAATCACTTAAAACAGTTAAAATAAAAGCAGTAAAAAACAAACACTACTTTTATTTTCTTTTATTTTTTTTTGGGCATTAGATTTTCGAAAATGATACAAAATAAAATTGAAGATTTGAATTTATCGCAAAAGCAGTTGAATTCCTTGGAATCCATAAAACACTGGATCCAACATACAGATGAATTTTACGGAAGATCAAGTAAATAAAACTATAAACAAATTCCACCAGTTTCAATGTATAAAAAAATTTAATGTCAATAGATGAAGAATTTCTGATATTGTTTCTAAATTCTTGCAATTATGAGTTGGAGTTGACTAAAGAAACCATAACTAACTACTACAAAGCCAGAAGAGATATGCCTCAATGGTGGACCAATAGAAGCACAGACAATGAGACTTTGCTTGAAATTGCAAAAGAACAGTAACTTAAAAAAAAGTTTAGTTAGCTTATAAAAAATTTAAAAAATAAAAATTTCATTAACATTCAGAATCTTAACTATTTTCAAAAATAGCAGCAATGAACAGCCAGCAGTTGCAAAACTTTCAGTAGGACGGTATTAATAATGATATTTTATTAAGTTTTAGCACTTCTTTTAATTATTAACAATAATAGATTGGGAATTAAACATTTTCGCACTGATGATTTATTTAAATCTGCAACAGCTGTCTTCCAGATTTATTGTTTGACTAGATGGCAAAATATGATTAGAAATGGCTTTATTGTGATTTTTGACAACAAAGATTTTGACTGGAGCTTTATGATGAAGTTCTTTTCACCAAATTTAATCAAGAAAATGATAAGCAATTTTTATGTTAGTTTTGCATTGTTGCTAGCTGGAATCTTTATTTAATTTAAAATTAAATTTATGTTAGCAATGCAGTCCTATTAAAATGAAAAAAGCAGTGATTGTAAATGCTCCGTTCATTATCAAGAAAATGATAATGTTTTTCATATCATTTCTACCATCAGAATTTAGAGAAAAAGTAAAATCAAACAACACATTTTTCACCTAAAAAAACAACAAACTTTCAAATGTTTACAAAAATTTTAGGTGATTGTTTATGGTTCGGAATGGCCAGATATAACTGACCACATACCATCCGATATGCTCCCAGAAGAATATGGTGGCCAAGGAGGAACTCTACAGCTTCAAGAAGGTTGATTTTAAAATTCAAAATAACTAAAAAAAGCACTGTTCATATTAAGATTTTGTATAGATGAATTTGAACGAGATCTTTTTCGATACAATGACTATTTAATTGATGACGAAAAATATGGATATAGAGCAGATTTGAAGTAACATTGCTTATAAAAACGTACTGGTAAAAATAGTACTGTGTTAAACTCAATTGACACCAAAAACAAACATTTTTGAATAACTCATCTAATCAATGCTATAAATTTGTTACAAAACTAGGACATTCTCGATTAATAGTCTTTGTGTAATATTTGGTAATAGCTTATCTGATAATTGCCTTTCTGTATTAGAGGCAGTTTGACTTAGTGATCTTTTCAATAATTTCTTCCGTTTTATTAGTTTAAAAATAATCAAAAAAATGTGAAAATATTGTTATTATAAGCATCAAAATTAAATGTAAGTAAGTCTTGGTAATTGAAAACATTCAAATAAAAGAATGACAGTTTAAAACGACCATTACAGCAATAGTTGTATTATTTCTAATTTCTTCATCATTGGTTGTTAAATTGACTTGAAATTTGTCCTGGAAGTGGAAGTCTTACTATTTTGAAGTTGTAAAGCTAAATGATTGGAGGATTGTTTCTAACTTAGCTACATATTTGGCATTCATTATTCAAAATTATTCAACATTTCATCATTATTCAACATTCATTTTTTATTGATGGTGCAAAATACGTCATTCAAATGATGAATTTTGCCTGCTGAAAAGAAAAAAAAACCCATTCACTTAACATTATGACTTGAGATTAGTAGAAACTCCACTTCCCAAGCTAATTACAAGTCATGCAGAGGTTTATTATGACGTCTCCTTCTACGATTGGACGTTACGTATTAAGGGAAGGCAGAAGCGGATGTTTGTAACAGAACTTTCAAATTATAATATTGTAGTAGCACCACTAGTAAGTAGTAATAGTGTATTAACTGCAATTGGGACTTGGGGTGCAGTACAAGCAGGAATCATGATGACAGAGTACCTGGCAGGAGTTCTGAAAGGAAACTACTGTAGTCACCAAAAGCAAAACCATTTCTTATTTTTTTTAAGTTCTTAAAATGTACTAAAAATAATAATTCTTTAAATTCATGATTCGCCCCTTATTGGGATTTAATGTGAAGATTCTTGATTTGTAACTCTAGATTTTTAAATTTCCACACAATGAGTGACGAGTAATAAACGTTTATATTTGGTAAAAAAAAATGCCTACCAGATGACTCATTAGTCAATTATGGAGTATTGTATTATTGAAAGTCATAATAATATAGAGTGAAGTAATTATCATGAGGCAGAGAGTTTATTGTAATATTATGCTTAATTCGTTATTAGCATAATATGTAAACATCAACTGGTTTTGGGTGAATTTATTGTTGTAGAATTTCCATGTAGATTTCGTGACATTGAGATTATTTTGATAAACTTGTATGACATCACTGCACCAGGAGACGATTTTGCCATGGCACTGTTAAATCAACATGCCATAACACACAATAATAAATATCAAACAAGGGTTTGGTTTCAGTTGCCAACTGTGTTGTTTTGCAAAATATGGCTGTATTAAAACGGATATTTTTTCTAAGCTTTCAAATAACATTTATTTCATTGTAATTTTTCAAGATCAAACTAATTGGCAACTGAATATTTAATCTGAAATTTTAAGAATCATCTGTTTGCATTCACATGGAGCACACCTTAAAACTTGTCAAAACTAATCTATTAAAACTAGTTAACTAGCTAAAATAGACATAACTTTCTAAAAACTAAAAAAGCCTGCACAAACTAATAAAGCCTAACCTAAATAATTAAAATGTAAAAATACATTTAAAGCAAAACCACTTTAACACGAAAAAATTCTCTTCACAAAATTGCATACACCAGAATGTAGAGAAAATCCCAATTTTAAATTAAAGTTGTACTAATACACAGGTTTTTATTAAATACTTATTTATGTACAAAAATTTTAAAAAATGCTCTGATACAGTGGTTTCCAACCTTTTTAAACTGTGGAGCGCTATTGTAAATAAGACAAAATTGGCAAAGCACCACACTTAATAAAAAATGTTTTTTGTGACTTTGTTATTAACATTGAATAGAAATAATTTCAAAACGTTTACTTTTTATATCATTTTTACAGGATAGAAGATAGTTGAACTCAGTAATTATTATTTTTAAAAAACTTGCAGAACTCATCATACGTCAACGAACAGTGCGTAGACTCCAATGAGTAGGAGTCGTGAATTTAAAGCTGTTAAATAACTCATCAATAAACTAGGCCATTAAAAACAGCTGCAAGTGAGGGCTTAAACATACTGTACTTTCCAAACATACAAATTATATTCAGTAAAATTTTGTACAAGTGTTGAAAGTGCCTGCCAAAAAAACAAAAACCAACTAATGCACTGGCTTTCAATCAACCAGCAGCAAAAAACACAAACGCTAATTTTTATTCTTACTTTTTTTGCGCATTAAACTTTGAAAAATGATACAAAATAATATTGAAGATTTGAATTTATCAGAACAGCAGTTGGATTCCTTGGAATCAATAAAACAGTGGCTCCAACAAACAGATGAATTTTACGGAAGATCAGGTAAATAAAACACTAAAAAAATTTCATCAGTTTCAATGAATAAAAGATTTATTAATGTCAATAGATGAAGAATTTTTGATTTTGTTTTTAAATACTTGCAATTATGACTTGGACTTGACTAAAGAAACTATAACTAACTACTACAAAGCTAGACGAGATCTGCCTCAATGGTGGACCAATAGAAGCACCGACAACGAGAATGTAACTGAAATGCTAAAACAACGGTAAACATCAAATTTACTTTGACATTTTATAAAATACATTTTAAAATTTTCTTCGTGTTCAGATTGGCGACTATTTTAACAAACAACCGGGCAGATCAACCGTCTGTTATGGTTATTCGTTTTGCACGGTATAAACTTCGATATTGTCCATTGTAATAAAAATTTTAGTAACACATTTCACAAATAGATTTGGAGACCCAGCCTTTACCGTTGACGACTTTATGAAAGCGGCAACAGCCTTGTTCCAAATTGGGAGTTTGGTTAGATGGCGAAATGTCATTCAAAATGGTGCTTATTTGATTTTTGACTACAAAGATTATGATTGGTGGATCATAATGAAATTTTTTTCACCATCTGTAATCATCAATATGATCAACCATTTCTATGTAAGTTAATCCATCGTTCTGTCATTGGACATTTATAATCTTAATGTGATATAAATTTCTTTTTAGCAATACAACCCTGTTAAAGTTGCAAAAGTGTTTATTTTAAATACTCCTTATATCATGAAGCACATGATACTGTTCTTCGCATCATTTGTTGTTTCAGGATTTTCAGATAAGGTAACATAATAACAAAATAATTGACCATAAAATAGGTTTAGTGATCAATACCAAAGTTCTCCAACAATCTCATTTGGTTCGGAGACGAATTTTGATCATAAAAATTTAAATTTAAAAAACATAAATAAATCATTTTTAAATGTTTTGTAAATCAGAATTTCTATTGTAGTTGATAATGTATGGTTCGGAATGGCCAGATTTAACTGACCACATTCCATCAGATATGCTCCCAGAAGAATATGGTGGAGAAGGAGGACCTCTACAGCTTCATGAAGGTTAAATGATACACTGTAATATGGCTAGTAAGTTATTTTATAATACAATTCTATTTTACAGATCAATTTGAAAAAGACAGTCTCCAATATGATGACTATCTAAAAGATGATGAAAAATATGGATACCAAGAAAACCTGTAACAAAGTTGCTTATATGGTAATATTACTATAATTTTAAAGCCTCGTACAACAAACCTTGAAATTATTTTTAAAAAAGTCTATTTGCAAAATTTTAATTGATTTTATCAATGAAATTACTGTGATGACTCCTTTTTGATAAGAAACAGCTAAATTGAAGTACATGGTGGTCAGAAAATCAATGGTCGTGGCAACAGCTGTAGTAAACCAATCTTTAAATGTCCTTCCACGCTAATTTTTAAGAATAATATTGAAGAACATTATTTTAAGGACTTGTTTACGCAGCTGATTACCTCAACCAGTTACTAGATGGTGTCATATATGACACATTGATGTTCTGATTACTACGTAGTTTTTGTCATTCGTTACGTCATAATAATGTATTCTAAGCCAACAGAAAAATTGGCAACTGTAACTAAAGGATGATCAGAATGGCTATGTTCCCCGTATCCGATATATCTCTAGTGACAAGTTATAAAGCAATTGAGTGAGTAAAACAGCATTTAATGACCGTCAAACTTATTAAAAAAAATACAAATACGAAAACTTGGTAGTCGTCAAGTGGGAATTTGTAATCTGGAAATTATGAGTTAGAAGGCTATCAGAAACCGTTTTACTCTTAATAGTAGCAATCAAAATTAGTAAATTCGTGACTAGAAGTGCCATATATGGGGTATCTCAATTTTCTGATCCCCCTATATAATATAAATAATGTTCTTTTCAATGTTATACTGCAGTTAGCAGTTCTGGAAAAATGTAAACATTTCATTTTGTCGTTACAAGCAGCAACTTTTATCACGCAATACTGGTAAATCAATGGAAAACCCGTATGTTGTTGTATAAAGTTTAAAACATTATTTTTGAATTAATTACAAATATGGTAATGGTATGGAATTTTTCCATTTAACATCTGTTTTGTCCCTGCATTACGGCGCGTACTGTATTTACCACGACACTGCTTAACAAATAACTAAGAACTGCTGTATATGGTTATAAATAATGAGCATGATGATTGCACTGAAGAGTATGTTGTTTCTTTTTGTCATCTAAACCGGTTAAAACTAATAATTACCGGTATGTTCTTTATAAACTTACCAATAATATGTTCTATCATATTTTAAAGTAACATTAACCTGATGACAATTTCTTCTGTAATAAATTCAACTTACAACAAACTTTGGCAGTTTGCATGATTATTGTAATTTAATGAGATCTAAAACTCTATCATAAAAGCAGCTATAACATATCAATGCTCATTAGTCAATTATAAAAATATGTATTGATCTATATTGTATCTATATTATATTGAAAGTCATTATAATTTAGAGTGAAGTAATTATCAGGAGGCGGAGAATTTACCATAGTGATACTGTGTGCCTAGGTAGCTACTAGCATAATACGTAAACATGAAATGTTTTTGGGTGTTACATCACTGCATCATTATACGAATTTTCAATGACACTGCTGAATAAACATAGCATAAAACTGTAACCATAAAATATTAAACAGGAGTTTGTTTCCAATTGGCAACCGTGTTGTTTTGCCAAGCATTGCAAGTTGTCGTACTACAACGAATATTTTGTCTAACATTATTTTATACTGCTTAAAATAACTGCCAGCTATAGATTTTATCTGAAATTTTAGAAATAGTCTATTGACACTCTGAAATACAAACTAAAATGCATTTCCAATATGTGAATAGATCACCCAGGCTCATTTCAAAGTTCTGTTTAAAGTAACTTATAGATTCAAGTAATTTTAAGTATAATTTTCACGAGCCACTTTTGGGATGCTTGAGAAGCACCGGTTGGGAACCCACTGCTCTAATAAATGTCATTTTGCCTCATTTAACACGAGGGATTTTTCATTATTGATTCTCACTGTATAATCAATCAATTTATATTATTAATAAACAGTGTACGTAAAATGTTGATTAAGTGCAAAACAATTTTAACTGTGTAATAGATTTAGATAATTAAACGTTTATTTCCAACTAAAAAAAATTATACAAATTATCATACTGTATGTGAATGAATAATACGTAAGCTCTAGTGACTATGAATAGGAAATTTAAAGCAGGTAAATGACTAATCAATCAATTCTGACAAAAACAGCTGCAGGTGAAGGCTTAGTTTCCGAACATACTAATGACATGCAATAATATTATGTACAAGTTTTAGATGTTTCTGCCAAAAATACAGAAAACCGAATAATACACTTGCTTTCAATCAACCAGAAGCTAAATACAGTAAAAACGCTAGTTTTTATTTTTCCTTTTTGTTGGGCACTAGATTTTTGAAAATGATACAAAATAATATTGACGATTTGAATTTATCACAACAGCAGTTGGATTCCTTGGAATCAATAAAACAGTGGATCCAAAATACAGACGAATTTTACGGAAGATCAGGTAAATAAAACTCTAAACAAATCCCACCAGTTTCAATACAGTATATAAAAAGATTTAATGTCAATAGATGAAGAATTTCTGATTTTGTTTCTAAATACTTGCAAGTATGACTTGGAGTTGACTAAAGAAACCATAACTAACTACTACAAAGCTAGACGAGATCTGCCTCAATGGTGGGCCAATAGAAGCGCAGACAATGAGAATCTAGTTAAACTGGTAAAACAAGGGTAAACTTCAAACCTAATTTGACATTTTAAAAATTACTGTTGAAAATTTTCTTCATATTCAGATTGGCAACGGCTTTAATAAACAACCGTGCTGAGCAACCGGCTGTCATGGTTATTTCTTTTGGACGGTATTAAGATCGATATTATCCATTGTAATTACAGTAATAATTTTCAAAAATAGATTTGGGGATCCAGCTTTTAGCGTTGATGATATAATGAAAGGGGCAACAGTCGTCTACCAAGTCTGCAGTTTGATTAGATGGCGAAATGTCATTCAAAACGGTGCTTATTTGATTTTCGACTACAAAGATTATGATTGGATGGTCGTAATGAAATTTTTTTCACCAACTGTAATCATCAATATGATCAACAGTTTGTTTGTACGTTAATCCATAGTTAGGGGATTGGACATTTATAATTTTAATGTGATATCAATTTCTATTTAGCTATACAACCCTATTAAAGTTGAAAAAGTGTTTGTTTTAAATACTCCTTATATCATGAAGCACATGATACTGTTCTTCGCCTCATTTATTTCTTCAGAATTTTCAGATAAGGTAACATGATTTTTTACATACCTTATAAATGTATGTCATTGATAACTTTACTAAAAAATGTCTTTGGTTGATATTCGAAAGTTATTAACGGAGACTAATTTTGATCACAAAAATTTACATTCAAAAAAAAAAAAAAAAAAAAAACAAATACATAATTTTTAATTGTTTGTTAAATCAAAATGTATTTTTTTTATATTATAGTTGATAATGTATGGTTCGGAATGGCCAGATTTAACTGACCACATTCCATCGGATATGCTTCCAGAAGAATATGGTGGCCAAGGAGGACCTCTACAGCTTCATGAAGGTTCCATTATAATTTTAAAATATACACTGTAACATGTCAAGTTATTTTATAATACAAATCCTTTTTTTCAGATGAATTTGAAAGAGTCGTTTTCCAGTATAATGACTATATAAAAGATGATAACAAATATGGATACCAAGAAAGTGTTTAGAAAAGTTGCTTATATGGTAATATTAATATAATTCTTAAGCCTCTAACAATAAAATTTAAATTGTTTTGAATTGTTAACACAGCTGATTAACTCAACCAGTTACTAGATGGTGTCATATATGACATATTGATGTTCTGACTCTTACGTAGATTCCGTCATTCATTACGGTAAAATAATGTATTCTAGGCAAACAGAAAAATTGACAACTGTAATTAAAGGGTGATCAGAATGTCTATGTCCCCCGTATGCGGCACCTCTAGTGACAAGTTATAAAACAACTGAGTGAGTAAAACAACCTTTAATGACTGTCAAACTCATTAAAAAAGTACAAATCTGAAAATTTAAAGGATAAAAGTTCAATGAAAATTTGGAAAATCGTTAAGAGAGATTTAGTAATCAGGAAATGATGAGTTAGAAGGCCATCAAGGGCCGTTTTACTCTTAATAGTAGCAATCAAAATTAGTTAACTCATGACTAGAGGTGCCAAATATGTGGTACTTCGACTTTCTGATCACCCTGCATGTTACACTACAGTTGGAAGTTCTGGAACAAAGCAAATATTTCATTTTGTTGTTACAAGAGCCACTTTTCTCTCGCAATACTGGTAAATGAATATAAAAACCGTATGTTGGTTGTGTAAAATTAAAAACATTGTTTTTGAATTGCAAATATGGTAATGGTATGGAATTTTGCTATTTAACATTTGTCTCGTCACTGTATTAAGGTGCGTACTGTATTTACAATGACACTGCTGAACAAATAACTAAGAACAACTATATTGTATACTGTATTTTGATCAATAATGAGCATGATGATAGCACTGAAGAGTATGTTGTTTCGTTTTGTAATCTAAACCAGTTATAACTAAGAATTACCCGTATATTCTTCATAAACTCGCCAATAATAACAAGTTTTATCGTAATTTAAAGTAACATTATCCGATGACTATTTTTTCTGTAATAAATTCAACTTACAACAAATTTTGGAAGTTTGCGTGATTATTGTAATTTGATGAGATCAAAAATTCTCGGGATTCGCCCTCCACAGCTGGGTTAGCTCTACCGTCTCTACGTGGTGAAGATGGGGAGCTACCGTACCGAAATAATTTGAAGGACATAAGCAGCTACTGTATCACATATTAATTGTATCATAATAACAGTTCCTCTTTCATTTTATTTTTATTGGTTACCCAACATTATCGAAGTTCAATAATCCTATTTCTAAATTGGATAAATACAGGTTCAGTACAGTATATCGAAATGCTATTAACGCTTAACATAAAACATCGGTTAACAAAAACTATAATGCTGTCCATACAAATACCATGTACAGTGAAACCTCGTTAATACAGACTCATTTAATACAAAAAATATTTCGCTTTTTAAAATGAAAAATTGTATATAGCGCTGACAAAAATGTACAAATAAACAAAATTTGCACAAGTTTTAAAGTTTTTATAAAAATAAATGCAAAATCAAGAAATTTTTTATTTGTTTTTAAAAAAAATTAAAATTGAATTGTTTATTCTTAAATGCATACATGCATATGCATGCACAAAATGTATAATTTCTTGAAATGTAAATGTTATACTGTATCTATCATGATGTAAATAGTAATTCTAATGAGATGTACTCTAAGAAATGTCATTTTTTTTGCATGTTTCGGATAAAACAAAATCCGTTTAATACAAAAAAAGTTTAATACGAATATTTCTTTAACATCAAATGTACAAAATATAACGAAAATCAAAATTGACCGTATATCAATTTTAAAGCAAATACAAAATCAATAATTTTTATTTGTTTTTTATACAAAAAAAAATTAAAATTGCAGTTGTAAAATGACATTGTATTTTTTTATATACTGTATATACAGTATATGTGCAAAATGTATAATAATTTAAACATAACAAATGTAACAAAAAATGTTTTTAACACTCAGAAATATTTCTGTCTTCTAAATTTCGCGTTAAACGAATTTTCACTGTATAGAAATGCAGTGGAACTCCGTTAATACGGTTTTTTCGTATTAAACGGATTTTGTTTAAACTGAAACCTACAAAAAATATATACAGTATATTCCCACCGTACTAAAATAACATTTCTTAAAATACATGAAATTAAAATCACTATTTACATCCTATTACAATCATTATTTAATTGAAATCATAATAGATACAAAATTTCAAAATATTATGCATCTTGTATACATATGCATGTAAGCATTTAAGAAAAAGCAATGCAATTTTAATTTTTTTTTATAAAAACAAATAAAAAAAATTATTAATTTTGTGGTTGCTTTTATTTTGAATTTCTCTATAATTTCGTCTGCGAAATGGAATTTTTTTGTATTAAGCGAGTTTGTATTAACGAGGTTTCACTGTACTTTTAATATTAATATAAATTTCTGTTTAAGCTACAGTATGAAATTGTGTTACAAAAAATACTGTCACATACAGTGTATATGAAAGCATATTACACGTAATATTTATTTACATGTATACTGAATAATATGTGGTATGTACTGTATAATATATTTTTTGCCAACAACGAAAATGACGTCTTTTGTTTTTAGGAAATTGTTTTTTTATCATGAAATAATTTTTTTAGGACATTTATGTTTTTATTTTTTAAGAAATTTTTTTTTCTTAACACCTAACTCTCAATACTCCTCTAAGTGAGACTTTTATTAAGTTTACAAAATTATGAGCAAGACAATCTAAGCTCCGTTAAAGCTTATGACACGAAAATAATAAAATTATCATTATCGAGCATATTAATTCTAAGCTACTCGTACGTGCGTACAGTTACTCCGTAATACGACAGCTGCTGAATTAATGATTCATAAACAACAATAATAAATAATGCTACAGCGGGTGGTTTAGTTATGAAACTAATATTCTAGCGTTTTAGTGGTTAAACACAGCACGGGTTGTTGCTTTCAAGCCCTGTACCCGTGCCCGGAACCGCAAAATAGTAACAATCAAACGCTAACATTAGTTTAAAGAATGACAAAAAATAATGTCGAAGATTTAAATTTATCGCAACAGCAGTTGGATAAGCTGGAATCAATAAAGCTATGGATACAAACGGACACCGGATTCTATGGAAGATCAGGTTTAAAAAAGTTTAAATGGATAATTTCAGTTTTAGAATATAAAATTGTCAATAGATGAAGATTTTTTGGTTTTGTTTCTAAATTCTTGCGATTATGACTTGGAGTTGACTAAAGAAACTATAACTAACTACTACAAAGCTAGAAAAGACCTGCCTCAATGGTGGACCAATAGAAACGTGTCCGATGGAACTCTCCGACTAATACTAAAACGACGGTATACTTTAAAAATGTAGTTTATTTGCTTTTATAAAAATTTTTCACAATTTTTCATTGATATTCAGATTGGCAACAACTTTCATAAACAGTCACAAAGACCAACCAGTAGTTGTAGCAATTTCTCTCGGACGGTATTAATTCTAAATATACATAGCTGCATATACAAAGCTGAATATACAAAGCTATATAAATTATGGGCTACAATGTAGCACTACATACAAAGTGATCAGATGGTCGCGCTACCCCATGTGTGACATCATTTAATGACAAACATTTTGACTGCTGCTGTTGAGTAAAACCGCCTTCAATGGTCTTCAAACTAATTTAAAATATGCAAATTTAAGATATTGTCTTATTGGAAATCATCTTAAAGGAAACATTCACATTTACAGTTAAAATTAACAATTTTAAAACCGGAAGTAGTGTTTACAAATGAATGAAAAATCAATTTATTTTTTAAAAAAAGTATTAGTTATGTTTATTCTTTTATCACTTATTCTAATTTTATTTTATGTAATTTATCAGCAATTTTTAACTTGTTACTAAATGATGTTATATAGAGTTGCAGGATCTTTTGATCACTAATTAGTTTGACTAATGAATTTGATACTAATTAAATACGACTTTGTATACGCTCTAACTTAGATTTTTAGCAATTTTATTAAACGATTTTATGTAAACAGATTTGGGAGTCCTGACTTTGGAGTTGATGATATTCTGAAAGCAGGAACAGTTGCTTTACAAATTGGGGGTTTGATGAAATGGCAAAATGCAATTCAGAATGGCCTGTACTTGATTTTTGATTATAAAGATTATGATTGGAGAGTGATGATGAAATTCTTTTCACCAACTTTAATCAAGAACATCTTACGCAGTTTTTATGTAAGTCAGCACACTGTGGCGTTTTTAAATATTTAGTTAATGTGAATTTTTGTTTGGTTTAGCATTGCAGTCCAATAAAAATCGAAAAAGTGATTGTAATAAATGCTCCTTACATTATCAAGCAAATGACGATGTTTTTCATATCATTTCTGCCATCAGTATTTAGAGAAAAGGTATCATCAAATATATTTATTTTCTATTCCGTTGACTATGTTTATAGGTCCAACAACGCTTAATTACGACCTCTTAATCCTGGGACACTTAGTCACATCCTCATATAAAGACATAGAAGCCCACATAAATGTGTTACCTCATTAGGGTAACACCTCAGACCTCTATTATGGGACAAATTTACGGTATAGCTTAGTTAGCTCAGTATCAAGTCTATTATAAATTTTCTGATTGATAAAATAATTATGGTGGGCTCACTCTAATCAACGTATTTTAAAATAAGCCCCTTCAAACAACCATTTTTATTTTTTAATTTTCTCTAAAATATATTTTATAAAGTACAGTATAGGCTAATCAATGTAATGCCCTTGACCCACATTAGTAGGATCCACTTTCCATTAGGCAAGTTGGCAATGGTTATTATTTAACTAAAGACATGTGATTAATATATAAATACCATTTGTGATTATCAGCCTCATGATTGAATTTTAATGACACATAATTATCTTAATACACGACTTTACTGTATATAATTGTAGCATCATAAGATTAAGGTTTCTTTGCCTAAGAAATTTAAGGAAAAATTATGAAATAAAATTGTATACTGTTTCATGTGGTAAAATGTTTCTTGCAATTGCAGGTAATAACATATGGTTCTAAATGGCCATACTTAACTGACCACATACCGACAGATATGCTTCCAGAAGAATATGGCGGTCTAGGAGGACCTTTAAGTCTTCATGCAGGTAATACTGAGTTCCAAGTTTAAAATTGCGCTTTATCTAACCCAATTTAATTAAAAAAATAATTTAGATGCATTTGAAAAAGATATAATGCAATACGGCGACTATTTAGAAGATGACGCAAAATATGGGTACGGAAAAGATTTGTAGCAAATATCTCTAGATATTAACGGTAAAGTACTTTAATAAACTTTAAAAGTTATACCATGAGTTTATGAATTTCTTACTTAGAAAAGGGACAAATTGTTAGTACAAGAATGAATTAAAATAATAAGCTATAGTTTCATTTATTTTACTGTAATTTAACTATAGTTTTAGGAAATAATTATAATGGTAGCACAATTATATTAACACTGATCTATCAATACAAATAATGTGTACTAAAAATTATTAATATTTTTGCTTTTGTTGCTATTATAAAATCGATTTGTCCTAGCATAATAGTTAAGATGATTTAATAGTATTGTTTAATTATTTTTTAATTAATTTATTTGGGAATTGATACTGTATAAACAAATCTAAGTTTTGCTTTAGTTTAGAATTTTTTTTGTTATCAAATATATTTTAGTTACTTTTGACTGTTGGTACAATAACTGATGTAAATTGAACAATAACATTTATGCATGTTTCATCATGCTTCAATAACAATTTTTCAATAAACTGGCTAATGAATTTACAGTATGCGTCTTACAAACTCATGCGGTCTTTTTATGTTATAAAATTTATTTAAAAACCCGAAATAATTTGTGGCTATTTAGTTAACCAAATTTTAGTAAAAAATAATTACGAAAAATAAAGTAAACTATCAATAACTTCGTTACTCGATACCAAAGTTGTCAAAGAATTCAAAACAGACCCATGTTGTCCGGAGCCGGTTTAAAGTAGAATTAATTGTATGTTCTAAACAGAGTTGGCCATCTGGGGGTGCATCAGGGTCCCCCTGTATACAAACATAACTTCCTTGCAAACCAGTGGTCAGATTTGAAGTCTATGTTGTAAAACAGCACAATAAAAACCAGATTTCAATAAAAATTCTGTGTTTGTTGTATTTATCATGTTTGTTTTTTCTTCCGCACTGAAACGACAATATGTACAAATGCATTTCCATTATGAGTTTTATAGGGTGTTACTTGATAAATAATAAATTTTGTACACAACACGATGACAAATTATTTTACAGCTAACTGAAAAAAATTAGCATGACATCCGAATGTACACATTTGTTACATAACAACTAACAAAAATACTTTACAGGCAACAACAATTTTTTGTTTTATAGCTATAGCATTAACATGTATACTACAGTGGTTTCCGGATATAACGATGCCAAATAAACTTTTAAAAATGACGTCGTTGTAACCGAATTTTCGTTGTACAGTAACACATTGAAAATTAGCTTGTTTTAGTAAAACAATTATTGATTTTGGACTGTTTTCTCCTGCTGAACAATATTTTATACGTTTTAAGTTAAAACATTATGGAAATAAATGTTTTTGTCCAAAATTTATAATATAAAAAAATTGTTTTCTAAAATTAAATTTCCTAGAATTTTTTTATAAAATAAATTTTAAACTTTTTCTGAAAAAAAGAAATTGAAAAGAAATTCGTGCTATACAAAGCTAAAACTGCTGTACCTAGTAACACAAATAAAAAATAACATTTTCCCACTGTAAAATGCCTGAAAATTCTGTTATAACTGAATTGTCAGAAAACAACTCAGTCGTACTAAGCGAGCATCACTACCATTGTTCCTATGAAAACTCATGTGAACCCCCAAGTAATTTGGTCGTTATAAACGAAAAGTCTGATTAACCGAAGTCGTTGTAACCGGAATCCAATTCATATTGTACAACATTAAATTCATCTATTAAACATTTCTTACTACGTCACGCCAATAGTAGACGTATTTGCAATGACACTGCTGAACAAATAAGTGATGCCACTGTAAGCTAGTCAATATTACTCCGAAATTTACTCTGTCGCCTACGTCCTTGTTGTAAATTCAGTATTCGTATTTACGGTAGTCATAATTGTAAATAACTGTTTTTATCGTTTTCACGCATTTGGTAACAAAACACGACAAATTGGCAGTCAATAGATTATTAATCTGCAGCTTTATGTGTTACTTAATAAGTTAAGTTCAAGTTCAGTTTTAACTTAAATTCATCATAATTGACTGACAATGAAATGGGTACTAATATTGTCATTTACTTTCTTAATGTCAAACTCCATAGTTTACGGAGCAGGATCATCTTTTCAAAATACAAGTAAAATATTGATTACATTTTTGATTTTTAGTTGTTTTAATTTTCGTGACTACATTTCAGTCAATAGTGTATTGAATAGTATTGGGTGTGTTTTTAAAAGCATTACATCATTTGGGAAAGATCAATGCAATAATAATAATAGTAAGTACTAGTAACTTATAATTAAATTTATTATATTATTTAACTAATTAACGAGTTACATTGTTTCTGTGTGCTTAACAGCAGCAGCAAATCCGCCTGATGTCAGCAAATCTGCCAAATACTATTTTAGTTCTGATAACCAAAGTTGGTTCGATGCATCGAATTATTGTAAGAGCAAAGGAGGTTATCTTGCTCAACCAATGAACAATGAAGAAAGTCAACAAATAAATAAAAATCTTACACAAAATGGTAAGTGTTAATGATATCAATTTTGCACCAACTTATACCGTGTTGTAATTGTTATGTATACCATGTTTAAATAGCTTTTTATTGGATTGGTGGGACTAAACAGAATGGACAGTGGGTTTGGAGTAGCAATAATAAATCCATCGAATATGACAACTGGGATAAAGCCAACAACTATCCGACAAATGAATCAGACACAGTCTGTATGCATATTTTATCAAGTAATGATAGGAAATGGGGAAATTATTACTGCACATTTAAGATTCAATTTATATGCCAATATAATTAAACTTCACAAAAATAAATAACAAATGCAATTTCACTGGAAATAAATACAGTAGTTAAATGTAATAAAAGTTAAGTGTTTATTAAATGCTGAATTAAAAAGTTACAAATGTCTATCTCAAATATTTTATAAATTTCAAATAAATTTTAAGTACTGAAAACTTTCATAATTAACAGAACTTCAACATATTTTAATGGCTTAGTTGACAAATAAGTACTTCTTTGTCTCCCATAACTTTTTTAAATTTTTTTTTAAATTAATAAAACATATTTTAATATTTAAACATTAACACGATATATTTTATCATTTTTATAGACTAAAGTAGTTTGCTTAATTATAGAAAACGTTTTTCTTGATATTCAAACGATGTCACTGTTACTTTTATTTTACAACTGGTTAAATGTAAATATATACTGTTGTTCATGAATATTGAATAACATTATGCATATTTCATCATAATTCAATAAAAAAATGTGTTAAGTGCACAAACAGGCTCCAGTAAAAGCACAACTGGCTTTTTAATGTGTTTGTGTCTAACAAGCTCTTTTTAAGTCATAACATTTATTTTCTATTTAAAAAAATTAAATTATTAGCAACATTTTGTAAACTACTATTCAATAAACTACTATTCAAATACAAAATTTCACAAAAAAAGTGGACCAAAATTAAATTCGTTATTAAAAATCAAAGTTGTCAAAGAGTCCAACAGACTCATGTTGTCCAAAGAAAAGTTACTGTTGTCCAAGTACTAATGGTAGAATTTCTGAAATTAATTTCTTTACATAGTATGATATTTTATATGATGATTGAAGTCGCAATTAATCATCGGAATAAACATTAGTACTTATTAACAGTAATAAACTTATTAAAGAAATCATGTTGTATAGTTAATTTGTTACTTCCGGTTACATTTGTGTTTGTTTTTTCTTCAAATAAACAGAGAGATAATAACAAACGATATATTGTAGTTTATCAGGAGGAATAAATAGAGCAATTTATGGAGATTTCACCACCAACATTTCATCTCCCAGCATTTTACCACCAAGCTAAAATAGTAATAGAAAGTTTTAAGAAAAACCAAAAAGGACCTGATTGGAGTGTTTAAGTTATATACACTCTAATATCTCCAAAAAAAAATGTTAGTTTTTGTTTGTTGGCATGTGATGAAATAATAATTATTGATTAGTGAATTATGAGTATAAAAACAAATTTATAAACTTTCTGTCAACATCGAATGAAATACATCTATGACCTAAATATACAGATAAAATTGTGGAAGCTTCCAAAAAAAAATGCATTAATTTAATTACAACTTCCTAATTAAATTTGGGTTCTCAAGATCATGTTTTTTAAAACTTAAATTCAAACTTTGATAACTTGAGATGTCGAAGATCAATTAAATATTGATAATGGTAAATAATCAGAATAAATGCTGCTTCTCCGCTTTCTCATTAACAGTTACAGTGGAAAGAATTGTTTAAAAAGACCAGACAATATTTCCCCTAAAAAAACACATATTTGCTGGAAAATGAATTCAGCACTACTGCAAACAAAATTTGCTTTTCTATTTATTCTTGGAATTTTACAGTTTCAGGTAATTAATTTTTATTTAAGTTTTTAAAATAAATTTTAGTAATTGATTTACAAGTTAAATTAGAATGTAGTTTAAGGGTCATTAGAATTAATTTTAACTTTGTAAATAGAAATTCCACTCTACAATATAAATAAAAGTACTGTATTAGTGAAATATGTTTTTAAAAAATTTAAATAAAGTGTCTTAACATTAATATTTTCAGGCATTTGCTTTGGGAAAAAGGTCATTTGTAATTGATTATGACAACAATCAATTTTTAAAAGATGGACATCCCTACCGTTACATTTCCGGTTCCATCCATTACTTCCGAGTACCTAGAGTTCACTGGCAAGACCGACTTGCCAAAATGAAAGCTGGAGGTCTTAACACCATTCAAACGTAATTATTTCAACAATTTCATGAGTAAAAAAAAACTAACAAAATTTCTAATGTTGGTATTAGATATGTTGATTGGAGTCAACATGAGCCAGAGCCAGGAGTTTATAACTTCAACGATAATTTAGATATTGTAACTTTCATTGAAATGGCAAATAAAACTGGGTTAAACGTTATTCTAAGACCAGGTCCTTACATCTGTGCTGAACGAGACTTAGTAAAAATTGCAACCCATTTAATTATTATGGTCTTAAAATATCTAAAAACCATATTTTCATTTCAAGGGTGGATTGCCTTACTGGCTTCAACGAGAAAACCCCAAAATGGTGCTCCGTTCAAGTGACCCTTGTAAGTAAAAGATCTTAAGATATGTAATAAATGACCCAATTTTTACTTATTTAATGTTTTATTTTGCAAAGCCTACTTGAGATTTGTAGACAAGTGGTTCAAGAAACTTTTCCCCATGATACTCCCTTTGTTATATCACAATGGAGGTCCAATAATTTCAGTTCAGGTAAAAACTCTCAATTTAATAATTCAATCACTCCACCAATATTTGCTAAAATAATTTACTTTAGGTAGAAAATGAATATGGAAGCTTCCACTTATGTGACCGCAAATACACAGCACATTTACGAGACTTGTCTCGGTCACTATTAGGTCCTGAAGTTGTTTTATTTACAACAGATGGTGATGGCGAAGGATATCTTAAATGTGGAAAAATACCAGGTGTTTATGCAACAGTTGATTTTGGAACAGGTAAAGATAAGTTTTGAAACTATTAACCTTTAAATGATCATTGCCCAATTGCAATTTTGAATCGCTTTTACTTGTTAACAATAAACACATTCAGTTCTAATGAAAAAATTTAACAATTATTATTTTCATAGGGAGTAACCCTGTTTCTTCATTTGCGGTTCAGCGCCTATTTGAACCAAAAGGTCCTTTTGTGAATTCCGAGTTCTACACTGGGTGGCTGGACCATTGGGGAGAAAATCATGCCACAATTGATTCACGTACACCTGCTAAACTCACTGAAATATTGCGTCTCAATGCATCAGTTAACATGTAAAACAAACTTTTCAGAAAAAAAGTTTAAAATATTTTAATTCAATGATTTGTAAATGTGTTTTTAGGTACATGTATCACGGTGGGACAAATTTCGGATTTACAAACGGTTAACAGAGTTTCTTTATATACAATAATAACGTCACTGTTTCACTAACAGGCTAACTATTTCTTCAGGTGCAAACATGGGTAACCATTATTACCCTGATCCAACTAGCTATGATTATGCTGGTCCATTATCAGAAGCTGGAGACACGACTAACATGTATTTCAAGATCAGGGACGCCATTTCAAAAGTATACATGAGAAAATTTTTGGTTGGCTAAAGTTGTTAACAGCAAACAAATTTAAATTTCAGTTCTCTCCAATTCCTAGTAAAGTTCCTCCTAACGTAACAAAAACCAGTTTTGGTCCAGTTCAATTGCAAACTGTAAATACATTAAAATACATAAATATGTGGTTTTTATAATGAATAGAAGTTTTCTAGGTGGGATCGATATTTGATACTTTACATACATTATTGCCAAGTCCACCAATACATGTTGAAAAACCATTAAATGCTGCCCAATTTAGACAAGTAAGTTCCTAAATAAGTTTACTGTAAGTGCAATAAAAAGTAAATTAATTTGGGGGTATATAACCATCAAGTTACACCGATTAGTTTTCATTTTTAAATTATAAATGTGATTTTTTTATGCAGGCTTCTGGGTTTATCCTGTACGAAACTATTCTTAAAAAAGATGTCCATGGATTACTAATTGTTAATGGACTTGGTGATCGTGGTTATGTATTTATTGATCAAGTACATTTAGAATCATTTTTAATTTTGTAATACACACTACTAATCTTTCACTTATGTATTTAGAAACCAATTGGAATTTTAGATCGAAGTTCTAGATCTTTTAAAATTAAAATTACAGCAAAGGCTTTTCAGTTACTGTCGATTTTGGTCGAAAATCAAGGAAGAATTAATTATGGCTCAGCCATGACGAAGGAATTCAAAGTAAAATAATTATAATATCTTTTTTGGTTGTAGTATCTTCAAGAATAAAGCGTGTAACGAGTAATTATAATATTTTTAGGGAATTTCTGGTAATGTCTTGCTGAATAAAGCTAAGCTAAAAAACTGGACAATGTCGTCAGTTCCTCTAAACAACACTGAATTAATCTTCAAGCATTTATCAGAACTTCATCATTCGCACTCCTTTTCCTTACCAGCACCCAAGAACCTTCCTGTATTTTACAAAGGCCACTTTGTTTTAAAAGAGGAACCTCAAGACACATTTTTTGATCCAACTGGTTGGAAGAAAGTATGAGAAAAATTATTAATAGAGAAATAATAAAATGCTAATTCTTTTAAATTGATTCAGGGAGTTCTTTTTATAAATAATCAAAATTTGGGGCGTTATTGGCCAGATAAAGGACCTCAAGTGACTCTTTACGTCCCTAAATCAGCATTCTTGCCTCCTCCACAAGTTAATAACATCTTATTATTCGAACAAGAAGAAGCACCAAGTGACTTGTCAGTTTCATTTACTGATACGCCAGTTATTGATGCACCAGTACGGTCAACTCAAAGAAATCGTTGGAGACAGGGCCATGACATTTCATTTGATTAAAAATTATTTTGAGCTTTAAAATTGTTAGTGCTTTAACCTTTATAGAAAATTTCTATATTATTGCCAATAAATACGGTAACTTGACACTTGTTGTTTGGTGTTCCCTATTCAATAACTCGTCAAAACTTATCCCATTTGTGAGAAGGATGAAAATGTAAATAAGAGTGAAATATATACGTGAAATCCGCTTAAGACGAAACGGTTGAAACCAAGTTTGTTTTTTTTTGGATTAAACGAATTTTGTCTAAAGCGAAACATACAAAAAAAAATATTTTACTAAATGACATTTCTTAAGAGTACATCATATTAGATAGTGTTTAAATTTCAAAATATTATGCATTTTGTGCAAAACAGATGCGGCCCTCCGTAGAAAAAGTTTGCTCATCCCTAAAATAGAGTATTTAGCACAGTGAATAGTTGAGATGTTAGTTGACTACAGTGATTAATGATTATTTTATACTACAGTACCTACTGTATTTACGTCTATTCGCATAATTTATTATTTAAATAAAAAAAAATTGAGTACTAAGGTAATGAGTAATAAACATTGCTTTCATTTTAAATTTTAGTAATTATTTAAAAAAAAAAAAAAGTTTGGCAGCGATGGGATTCGAACCCACGCCTCCGAAGAGATTGGTGCCTAAAACCAACGCCTTAGACCACTCGGCCACGCTACCTCCACATCAACAGACTGCTAAAATAAACATGGCAAACTATTTCAATAAAAGAAAAATCACGTACCAGTGTTTTTCATTATAATAATTTTAATTTAAATTTTTATAGTTAAAATTTTAATCTTCCGTAACAATCACTCATTAGAAAAATCAATTAAATAATTCAGTATTTAAGTAACTGTAAATAAAATCAAACTTCAACAATAAACGTTTAATATACAAAATAAAATATATGTGTATGTACAAAATGTATAATAATTTGAAACGTATTTTATAATAACAATAATAAAAATAATAATAATTTTATATATTATAATTAAAATTTCATTCTTTTGTAAACGCCACACATTAAAAAGAAGTTCAATTAAAGAATTCAGATATTAAGTTTTAATTTTTCTCTGTGTCAATAAGTAAAACTTTACAAAGTCAGCCAAAATGTCTAAAAAAGTTTAAAAAAAAAAAAGTGTAATATGAAAGATATAAAACAATCCATCTTAATGTAAAACAATCTATTTTTTATACAAAATAACAAACATAATACGATGATATGGGAACATCGTCATCAATCGATACAGTAACCTAATTAAATGATAGAGAAGGTGACATTGAAACCTAAATTGTCAATGTTAACGAAATTATTACACTATACGAGTATTTTATAATAACGAAAATAATACAGTGGAATCCAGTTATAACGACTTATCATATAACGATGACTTGCTTATAGCGACTGAAATCATGGAGCCCTGTGTCTCCCTGAAGGTAGCACCACCTTCAAGTTCGGTTAACACCAAACCGTAAAGGCATCAAAGTCGGTTATGACATCTTAAATCATTATAAAATGAAAAACTATCAGCATTTCTCGTATTGTTTCTAAATTTTATTTTCCTGAGAATTTTGAAAATTATTTTTCAATAGAACAAGCTAATATTTCAACTTTGTTTACACCAACAATTCGATTATAACGACACGATTTTGATAGCCTGCTCAATGTCGTTATATACGAATTTCACTGCAGATGCAAAGAATAATAATAACGATTAAAAATTAAACGAAAGCTTCCAACTTAAGAAATTGATGTACACTATAAGTTATTGATTTTGTTAAGTCTTAATATTATGCATTATTTTTCATTGATTTACAATAATTTTTTAAAATATTTAGCAAACAGTTTTGGCTGTCGTGCAAACCCGTCATTTTAATTTCTCTTCACAAGGTAAAATGGCATCAAAATTTGAAGCTGTACAACTTCATTTGATGATATTTGCATTATTTGGAGTCAAGTTTGGTCAAATACGTATCCAGAAGTCATTTTGGAAGTCAATTATATTAGATTTTGGAAGAGCTATTATAATTATCATAGAAATATTTGCTACTGCATACTGTTTTCAAATAATTTTTATAGTAGTAACTGAGATCGTTTTGGAGCCGCAAGAAAATAAGAAAATAGGATCTCTGACGTTTATTACCATAATCCTACCATCTTGCTCTTACTTGTTTATGATGTTCATTTGGAGATTTTGGGTCAACAGAACAGAAAACAAATTCATTTCATTTCTCAAGCGAACGGAAGCCATGGATGGCGTCAGTAAAACAGCTAAGATGAAGTTATTTGCATTCTTATCTGTACTTCAGTTTCTTGGACTATTGTCGCTTTATGCAAAATTGGGTGAAATGTCTCAAGAAGTTGAAACTTATTCGACTATGAATAACGTATTTTTGATTTGTTTTACTATTTCTGCTCAGCAATGTCAGCTTCCGCTGATCTTATGCTGCCAAATACAAAACTCAATTTGCAACCTAGTTTCCACCGAATTAGACGATATTGGCAGCAAGAATAAAAATATAAAATCGTCTCTCAAGGGAAACATGATCACTAAAATTTCAATTAAAAAATACGAAGAGTTGGAAAAGTTGAGCAAAGAGACCAACAAGCTGTTTTCAGTTCCGCTGGCCATAAGTTGCTCTAGCAATTTAATTGTGACTGCGTTTGCAGTCAATGGGCTTTTTGTGGCATTTCAAAAGCCAGATTTTCGAATGTGGCATACTCTTCTCTATATTTTAGTAAATGCTGCAAATTTTATTCTTTGTCTTGAAACAATAAACTCCTGCTCACAAGTAAATCTCAAGGTAATTTAGAGGATATGCAACACGGTCACAAATATTCGATTTTTTTTATCAAAGTAATTCTAACAAACTTTCTGCTTTTAATTTTCTAGAAAAAGAAAATGCTTTCAGCCACCAGTTCTCGTATTGCTCAAATGCAGCCAGGTCCATTGCAAAATATAAATGTATGTTATTGAAACAGAATTACTAAATTTACATTATAGTACCAATAAATTACTTTTTAGATTCGTATAAATTATGTGGATTGGGCTATCAACACTGCACTGAATGATGGAGATTGGTTTAATTTGACATGCTACATTCCCATTGATGATGGACTGTTTTTAAATGTAATTATTTTAAGCTTAAAGCCATTTTAATAATATAAGTGTTTGCTCATTTTTCTTCTTTTTTAGATATTCCAAAACATTCTGAATTATTTGTTAGCTTTCGATAGATTTGGTTAATTTAAAGTTTAGATTTGGCAAAACAAAATTGCAACGATTACAAAAACAACAATTTACTTGTGTAAAACTTTTTAAAAAAATGCAATTTAATAACTATTACTTATAACCGTAGCATTGTATTTTCACTATTTAAATGTATTTATGAACTTACTACATGCACAATATTAAAATAATAAATACAATTAGGTCTTTATGAAAACTTAATGCAAGATGTCTATGCTGCAACTCATGGTTAAGGCATTATTCAGTGTTTTATTTTAAATGTTATGTTAAGTGAGTTTCTATTAATGGGATTTCACTGTATTTTATTTAAATAAATCACTTTACATTCCTAATTTACCTTAATTTAAAACTAGAACACAATATATGGTGCATCAATGTGCCAGGCAATATTAACCTCTGGTTTTATTAAATTAAAAGAATAATTTTGTTTAATTTATTTAATACTGTAAACTTGAAAAATAACCAGCATAATATGATGCTATGAGAACATTGTCATCGATCGATACAGTAACCTAGTTAAGTGAAGACAAGGTGACATTGAAACATAAATTATCAATATTAACGAAAATAATACAATGGAATCCTGTTATAACGATAATTCGCTTACAGCAACTGAAATCCTGAAGCCCTGTCTGACCCGGAAAGATTGCATAGAAACAACATTTTTTAAAGTTTGTTTTGTATGGCACACAATATAATGCGTTTTGTTTTAAATTATTATTATATTTATATTTCAATATAGTAAGCTAATATTTCAACTTTGTTTACACCAACAATTCGAATACAACGACATGATTTTGAAAGTCTGCTCAATGTCGTTATATA
>JAAFCF010007112.1:3303888-3329102 GCA_013389785.1 Helicorthomorpha holstii
TTTTTAATGTGATAATAAAATAAGAAATGCCCAAAGAAAATGAACAGTAATTAGACAATGGCTGTTTCAAATACATGTTTAATAAATTTTTATAAGACAGTCACTTAATAAGAGTAATCTTGAATTGATTTTATATTTTTTACATTTAATAATGTTTTAGAAGAATGTTCAACATCCTTAATTTTGGCAATGAAGCATGTGGCATAGGAATTTCGAGTATTCTGTTCATTTCTGTAAGTCCATGACTTTTGGGAATTTGAAAAAAAACCTGCATGTTTTAACGACTTTTAGACTTTTCTCAAAAACTAAATATACAAAAAAAATAATATTAAAAGTACACACATTTTAGAAAAAGTCAAGAAGTTTCATAGTAATGCAAGAATTTTCGATGTGTAAAATTCCAATCAAAAGTAAAAACCGGTCATTTGACTGGTGTTGGTAGCTTTAGTATTAAACTAACATTCTAAAAAAATATTAATGACCGGTCTGTGGTAAAATAGGTGGTAAATTACCAGGTCCATGACAAGAAAAAGTTTGGGAAGCACTGCCTTGCATTACATTTACTTTCGTGATTTATTTGTTTTTGGGGAACACATTTAGCATCTACAGTCCTTTTTTTCTAACTGAAAATTTGCACAAAGTTAGTGTGGGACAGGTGAAATTAAAAAGGAAAAATTGATATGGTAATATTAAAACATGCAAATGAGTTGTTTACCAAATGTATTTTTAACTCAGGAAAAAGAGTTTCTTATCTACAATTGTATTTTTATGAACAAAAGAGTTGTTTTCTGGGACACAAAGGTACTAAAATGAAAAGAGTTAGAGACAATTTCAATAGAAAGTTTCAATATTTTTACTGTGTTAAACGAATATTGTCTTAAGCAGAAAATACAAAAACTAAAAGTATTCTCACTCAAACGACATTTCTTAAAGTAATTTCACAATATTCTTTAGAGATATTTCACAAAATGCATTTTGAAAAGTAAAAAAATCTATTCAATTTCAAATTGTTTTATAAAAAATTATAATAAAAATTTTATTAAAAAAGTTTTATTACATTTCATAAAAAAATAAATCACAATTGGCCAATTTAAATTTGCAAAGTTGCATAAATTGGTTGTTGTTGATGGCGCTTTGATTAACTGTCAATGGGCGTTGAAGAATTTCCTTCCGATAATCTTTTTTTCTTTTCTGTTTCTTTAATTTCTGCAATTTCCTGCTTCATCTGGTCAAGTGCTTTTCGTAATTTCTCCATTTCTTCAAGATATGCAGTATTTTTCTCTTCCAGGTGAACTTCGTGTTCCGCTGCAGCCTCAATAATTGAATTATGAGATGCCTTCACTTTCCTTAGTTCTGGAACTGCCATCCGCAATTTCTCGAAACCATTTGTCATATTGGCGCGTCGGTTTCGTTCATTGAACTTGTTCAATTCTCGTTTTGATAGCTCTTTCTGTGCTACAGGCTTTGGCAATGGCCTCGCTGTAGAAAAAGCTTTTGGGCTACCATCAACTGAAGAACTAGAACTGCTACTTGTTGATTCAGTTTCGTGGGCAAAATAAATTTTACCAAAATAGACTGAAGTGCAGCTCATCTTTCAAAACTACTCAGTAAACTGAAGACAGCAAAACGAAGATGTTGAACTCACAGAACGCGAAATCACAAGTGATTAAAACAAGTGAACCAAATGAAAATCACGCAACTCAATTGTGGCGCTAGTATCAAATGTAAACACGCCCCTACGTGAATTTCTTTTGTTAAAAGGTCCTTAAAACCTCTCGACAAACACAATAGAACCTGACCTACTTTAGAATTGAATCTCCTAATGTCCAACATAATGACGTTCTAAAGTGGAACAAGTTCAACTCTCAATTGTGGTCAAATAGTGTATTGATTTTTATTTTTAACGTTAAATAATAATTTGTCTGTTAATAAATCAAAATTAAGTAAAAATTATCTTTGAAATTTTATGAAATTTAAACGAAAATTTACAGAAAAAAAGAAACGAGACTTCATCTCATCTGTTTTAATGGCGAATTGTCTCGTTTTTTTATTTTCTTTCTTTTTTAAAAAATGACAAAATGACATTGGCTTTATTTGAGATTTATCTCGTTTCTTTGTTGATTTTTTTGATCAATTCAACAGAATACTTCCGGATCAATTCAACACATTTCCACTTTGCTTTTTTTATCTAAGTAAAAATAGGATGACCTAAATTTTCTAGTACAAGTACAAACGATAATTTAAGTTAAATTGAGCAATTTTCACTATAAAATTTTGTAGAAATTTAATGACAGATTTTTAGTTTAAATTTTTGGATTTTAAATCAAAATACTTAAGTTTAGTTTAATAATTGATCATAAAGCATAATTACTTCACAAGATAATAAAACAGACCAGTTTTAATTAAGAAAATACTTTTTTTTTCCAAGTCATAAACAAAAAGGTTGGTGAAGCGTAATATCAATCATCAATATTAAATTAAACAATTGTGATGTTAAACTGTTGACTACTTGTTTTCTTTCTTAAAGAAGAACCAATATTATACATTCGGTTTATTTCAGGACACTTGATTTAGATTTACTCAATTTTCTTAATCTTAATTAACGACTGGTTAATTTATAGTCTCATTCCTTAAACGATCGAAAAAATCTTTTAAGAATAAAATACTGTAAATTGTTTCTCAATCATATGACATTTAGTTTTTTTATTGACTTATTTTTGGACTTATTTCTTTATGAAAAGACATAAGTGAGACAATTTGCCATTATAACTGAGGCAATTTAAGTCTCACTTCTTTATGTTGTACTATAAATTAGAACTCCAAATTCCAAAAAAAATTCAACATTTTTTTTCTGATTTATTACCAGAAAATTTCAATTACTTTTGGTTTATTATCTAGAAAATACTTTTTTTGTCAAAATAAAACATAGACCATTTGACACCAGCGCCACTATTGACAACCATTGGAATTGGACTTGACTAACTCTAGAACGTCATTATGTTGGACAGTAGGAGGTTAAATTCTATAGGGGGTCAGGTTCTATTGTGTTTGGGAATAAGACCCCACAATTTTAAGACCTTTTAACAGCCACAAACAGGACCTTTTAACTCAAGCAGTTATTAGTTTTTTTTAGTTGAAATCATTAAAATTATTGTTGTACTCTGATAAATTAATCAAGTTAATATTCTGAAATAAACGTATAAAAAATGACCTAAAACACCACGTGGTTGTCTTATTTCTACTCAAGTTGAAACAGGCATTTCAGACTGAATGTATTGATTACAGAAAATTTACAACCAAATGCTATGGATACACTCGTCAACGTCCTGAATATAATCCAATGGAAAAACCTTACTTCCGGTTGTATTCTCACTCACTTTCTCGTTTTTTCTCACAGGAAAAAACACTTGTTTTATTTGATTTTTCTTTATCTTTTTTTCTTCTAACTTTCTAATTCAGGTCTCCAATTGAATTTAGCAAAGTTGAAAAGCAGCTCGACAAAAGTCAACGTTTTCATCAACAGTTTTCAAGTTAGTGTAGAAAGTTTGTGTAGAAATATTTTTAAGGTTAGTTGAGTATTTGAATGGAGGATTACTACTGTATTAACTTTACGTTTATCTAGATTTTTAAAAAAATCAAATAAAAGCCTAAATGGGTTAAATGGTGTTTTCATAAATAAATGACCTTAATTACCCTGATGCAATTGAAATGCAATCGCATTCTGGGTTTCATTTCACAAAGTGTTTCTTCCTTTGTTGAAATGGTTTTTGAGCTAAATATTTCCATCAGAAAATTTCTCCTGTTTAAATAGGGAATTTCTAAACGACTTATGGCTCAACAGTCGACAATAATATTTGAAGTTATAATATTAAACCAAAAGAATAAGTTGATCTCATTGTTATGTACTGTGCATCACCAATAGACAAAAAAAACCAGAAAAATCAAATTAACTGAAAGATGTCATTTAAATGCAAAAAAGTGAAAAATGTTATCACGAAGGAAAAGTAGTGTTTGAAAGTCTTAAAGTGATTTCTTGTATTTTGTGTTTTAGCACATAATCTGTTCATAAAATAGTTTAAAACTAATTATTGACCATTTAAAAAATTTATTTTAAAATACTATTTTGCAACAGGAAAACATAAAAGTTCTTATTCACGAATCAATTTTGTCATAGGAAAACAAGTTTCAACTTGTGTAAAAAAATAACTTTGACCTAAAACATTCTGAATATCCTGTTTGAGCTTGTATCACTGCTAATGCTAATCTTCCATTCAAATGACCTTAAAAGGAATTTCTACAGAAAACATTAATTTTTGGCATAAAAACGTTAATATTTGTTGAGCTATTTTCAGCCTTGCTAGATTCAATTAGAGCAGCGATGCACAGACTGCGGCCCGCCGGTGAAATTCTGGTGGCCCGACGAGCAGGGCTGGCCTTCTATGGGCCTCACGATAGAGGGGGCCTTCAAGATGACAAAAAAAAGTTTTTTGTTTTTAATGTATGGTGTTGTCAACAGATGGCCCAGTAATTTTTGCTATGTAGCATATTTATGCTATTCTTCCAACTTAAACTATACTTAATTAATATGCTAAATAGCATAAATATGCTCAATTAGTTCTATAGCAAAAAAGTTCAAGAGACATCTTCTTCCCATTCATTCATTTGAAAAAAATCAAGCTACAAGCTCATATTTAATTTGCAGTGGTGACCTGCAATACACCACGTGGAAATATTTTCATACATCCTTTTTAAGTAGTCAGGACGTTGACCACGTGCAAAATACACTATCTTAAAACTAAGGTAAACTAATTTAATTAAAGCGAATTGAGACTACATTGCACTTCATTCAATAGCAATTTGTCTCGTTTATTTCATTTTGTATAAAGTAAATTGCCAATATCAAAATGAGACTAAATTACATGTGATTTAATGGCAATTTGTCTCGTTTATTTCATTTTGTAAAACAAAAATTGCCAATATCGAAAAGAGACTAAATTACATGTGATTTAATGGCTATTTGTCTCGTTTATTTCATTTTGTAAAACACAAACTGCCAATATCGAAATGAGACTAAATTACATGTGATTTAATGACAATTTGTCTCGTTTATTTCATTTTTTAAAACAAAAATTGCCAATATCGAAATGAGACTAAATTGCATTTGATTGAATGGCAATTTGTCTCGTTTATTTCATTTTGTAAAACAAAAACTGCCAATATTAAAATGAGACTAAACTACATGCGTTTCAGTGTCATTTTTTCTCGTTTTTTAATGAGTAAATGCAAATAGTGAAAATAAAAATAACGAGACAAAATTACATGCGTTTCAGTGTCATTTTGTCTCGTTTTTTAATGAGTAAATGCAAATAGTGAAAATTAAAAAACGAGACAAAATGACACTGAAACGCATGTAATTTTGTCTCGTTTTTTAATGACTGGTTCTACCTATATATGTGAACAAACTATTTCAACACTAAATAGGATTAAAACAAAAAATCGAAACTGCCTTGCAAATGAAAGTTTGGAAGCAGTTTTACATGTTGCTACAAGTAAATTTTAGCCAAATATAAAAAAGATTGTATGCAAGTGCCACACTTCAAATTAATAAAGTATTTTTCAATTTTAATACATTATATCAATTCTTTATTGTTTTTAATTACATATACTTCTGGCCAGGACCGGCCTTCTCCAAAAAGAGGCCCTCAATGATTGTAAGTTGTACATAAATGACTAAATTTGGGGGTGCAAATTACAAACTTTTTTAAAAAAATTCAAAATTTCAACAAATATCTAAAAAAAAAAAGGTAATTTGTCGAATTTGGGGGCACCCAAATCGCGAGGCCCGCACCCCATAGAAGGCTGACCCTGCTTCTAGCGGCCCGCCATCAGTTCATGATTTGCCCGAGTGGCCCCTAGTCTAAATAAGTCTGCATCCCTGAATTAGAGACTAAGAATGAAGCCAATTTTGATGATTTTGGACCTCTTTTTGAATGAAGAGGGTCATTGTTTGACGCCATTGATTTGAGAAAATACATGTTTTATTTAAGTATATAATAAATACACTTTTCTCATAAATGCAAAGAAGCATACAGTATATACTGTTTGCACAATTGTATAATATTTTGAAATATATTATGATGGGAATAATTTATCTAAAATGACGTACTTTTAGTATCATTTTAATAATAATATTTGTGTTCCGCTTAACACAAAATTCATTTAACAAGAACAAATATTTTAATCCCAATCATTTGTCTTAAACAGACTTCACTGTATAAAAAACGATTGAATTTTAAAGTGTAATGAGCAAAATTATGAGGTGTACATGTGACTAATTTTGATGAAGTGAACTGACAGCCACTTGGTGGCGCTGGAGTGTATTACTTTTTAACATGTGTTAAAAACTCATAGATAAACTAACACAATATTAAAAGATTATTGTTAAAACTATTCTTTTTCTTATGAAAATTTGTTACAGTGAATCGTGTTGATATTGTGTAAATGTAAAACGCCATTAGATTTACTTATCAACACAAATGATCTTTATTGCAAGAATAAAACAAGACTCATTTTGCTGTTGTCACATTCATATTTAATTTTACATAAATAAATTAATGTTTTATTAAATCAAAAATTAGTTAACTTATAAAATACATTTACAATATTGCTTCAACAAAGAAATCTCTCCAGCTTTTATATTTCCAATTGGAAAAACATAACAAGGAAGTGTCTCTTGTATTGCTTTTGGTAACTGATGAGCCTTCAAAGCTTTTTTCAGGACCATTCTGTTTTTTACAACCGCCGATGTGCCCATCATTTCCAACGAGGGATCCAAATGTAAACCATGTAAAACCAAATCGCGTCCTAGGAAACGAATAACGTAGATTTTGTCACCAACTACACAGTTTAGCAACAAACCTCGAGGTATATTAACTGGGAGTAAAAATTTCACATTTTTACACTGATTGGTTTTCATGTCCAAAATGTTTATGCAGTCTTGTCACTCATCAGTAGTAGTTATGATACAATCTAAGTCGAACCAATCACAGAGCTCCATTCCTCCCATTTTTTTCATTTCAACCAATCACAGAGCAGTATTTCCAAAAGGGGCGAGGCTTAGGGACACAAGGGCGGAGCCTATAGGACACACTTCCCCATGTTAAAGTCCCATGGTGATGTCACACCACCCCCCCTAAATTCATCACTTTACACACTTTGTCACTTTGACCTTGAAAATTTTACACATTTAGTCACTGTGACCTTGACAATTACTCACTTTTTCATCTACTAAACCAGTAATTTGATGCCTATGTTATGTAATTTGATGCCTATTTTATGTAATTTGATGCCTATTTTATGTAATTTGATGCTTATTTCATGTAATTTGATGCTTAAATGTCGATTTTCTTAAAAAATGCGTAATTTGGTGATGTCTTCTGGCATATTTTATGCTGTGTAATGAAATTTGATATCTCTGTCAAGCTCTTTTTATCAACTTAATTAACATAAACACGCCCAACCACACCCACTTTTTTAAGACATCTCCCAAATTCACGCCTCCTACCGCCGGTTGACACCCTCAAAAGTCACTTTTAAGAGTTGAAGTCCAAGGTGTGGGAAGGAGTTGTATACAGTGTAATTAAATTTTTTTAAAAAAAATTATAAATGTTTCATTTGCATAATTGGTTTGTTGTGAAGTGGTTCTTAATTTTTTGTTCTTATTCTTTTAAATTAAATATAACATTAATTTTTTTTGCTATCATGGCCTGGATAAAGTTGATGGAATGGGAGTATGATAGCTTGAATTATTTGAAGGGAAATTTATTTGCTTTACCTTCAGTCGGTAAAATATGTTATGCTATGCAATTACCTTGTGTTTTACGCCCAGAATATTGGAATATGGGGTAGAAACTCATCAGCATACATTTAATTATTTTACCTCAGCACCTCGTAGGATGGGTCATTGTCAGCGTATGCAGGGAATGGCTTACAGAAACTGTTTTTTATTGATTAACCACGAGTGGGTGGATTATAACAGGCCAGACGGCTGATTATATCATGGACCTTGTGAGGTTATACATGTATCAGATTCTAGTTGGTCAAGGGTTACTTTTATTTCCAAAACTAATCCGTTCGTTTATCCACGTATGTGTGTGGTGTGAGACAAGCTATTGTTATTGGGAGACATTACTGACAGCTGTTGGCATGCTAGATTAATATCTTTGAGCAATGGTGAAGTGCAAGATATTCAACTTGCCATTGGTATTGGTAGGCATGTGTGTTTGGTGGGACATCTGGCCTATATATTGGTTATACAGGGAATGGATGATCCTCTGACCATTATGTGGCTGTACAATGGTCAAATGCAGGAGTTTAGGCAGACGGGCAGAGGTGATATCATTTACAGTAACTTTCTGGGTATTTTGTCATCGGAAAATCGGATGGTGTTGTATATGAGAACTGCATCATATGTGGGTACCGTTGTAAATGTCAAGATGGAGTTGCATATTACGGATGATGCTTTAAATGTATTGCGGGTTATTGCTTGCTCTATTGGGGGATATTATGGTTGCGTAATGGCTAATCATATATACATACCTAAGGTGATCAATTATTATAAAAATGTGAATAAAATTTTTAATTATACTGGCATGCGGGAGGTGGCTTGTCATATGAGGAGTGTGAAATACAGTCAGATTGAAATGACTTCATTACAGATATATACCTATGAGTGTTTACTTTCAATGCAAATATTATCTTACGCAAATATATTTAAAAATGAAATTAGTTTTGCTCAATATTTACCACCTAAATTGTGTGAAAATTTTAAAAAGTTTAGATTTAATAATAGATCAATTGAGTATGCGGAAGAAAAAAATGGTTAAATAAATATTATTTTATTGTTTGTTGCTTAATACATGTTTATAAAAATAAAAAAAGTTAGTACGCTACACATGTCTAAATCTTTTTTTTTATTAAAATATTTGAGATTCTTGAATAAACTGGTCCATATCTTGTATTTGTGATTCTTGAATAAACTGGTCCATATCTTGTATTTGTGATTCTTGAATAAACTGGTCCATATCTTGTATTTGTGATTCTTGAATAAATTTGTCCAGGTCTTGCAATATATATACTGGAAGGTCAGGTGAAGTCTCTTCTACAGCTGGTATAAATGATGATCATGGCGCCAAATTATTAATTTTTTGTTGTTGTCATCATCGTCGTTGTTGTTGTTATTGTTGAGACTTAGATTCATATTTACTTCCTGTTGTTTATTTTTTGGCGTTTTTTGTTGGTACTTTTTTTGGAGCCAGAAGCAGAAGAGTGTCGCCTTTTTTGCGCTCAATTAGCTCCATATTTTGGGTGGGCTGCAGCATTTCCGTTTGTTGCATTATGGTGATGGCCGGTAGTATTTTATTTTTTTTAGAGATTGTTTTACCCGAAGTGAAAGCTCGTTTACCACGTACAGTGTGACGTTGGAGAAGTAGGGCATTATATTTGGGAGGAATTATGCAAGTGTATTCGCATAAAAGTTGGGCAATGCTATCTCCGGGTTCAATTTTGAATGTCTGTAGGCTTAAATTTATCAATATTACTATAATTTCACCGGTGTAATCTTGATCAATGACCCCACCTAATACGTGAATGGCTCTATGTAAAGCTAATCCACTACGATCAGCTATACATCCGTAACAATTTTCGGGTAGTCGAAATGCAATACCGGTGTTAACAGGTCTGATTTCACCTGGGGGAATGTGACATGATATGGACGAGTAAAGATCTAAGCCGGCGGATTGAGGAGTTGAGCGAGTGGGAGGATAAGCTTGGCCGTTAAAAGGTGCCCATTCTAAGGTTAAAGCCATATTTCACACATTCATTTTTGAATGTGTTTTAAGTGATGGCAGTAAGCGGCTTGTTTAGTAGGAAATGCTTTCAAGCGGCGTAAAATTTCCAATTGTTGAAGGGGTGAGGGTGGGGGTGGTAAGATGCGTCGAGGGAGTGTGGCTTGGCGCCCCCCTTCATGCGGTGCTGGGGTGAGGGGTGTAACCTGCGATGGCGTCCCCGCGGGGGTGAGGGGTGTAACCTGCGACGGCGTCCCCGCGGGGGTGAGGGGTGTAACGAACAACGGCGTCCCCCCTTCCGGTGGCGGCAACGACAAGGCACCAGTGCTGGTGGGGGTGGTGGACGGTGGAGAGGTGATAACATAGGTGGGTGGGGGGTGATTAATTTCAAATTTTTTATTCAGCGTTGTTGATGAGGAGGGTATTTTACAACCACTTTCTTGTTGGGACGCGCAGGCATAGTGGGGTGAGTTTATTAAAGGCAGAGCATAGGAAGTAATAAATTGATGAGGTTGTTGATATTGTTGGCGTACCAATTCTAACGAATGCACGGTTTTTTTTAAATTTTTAATTTTAATTTTATTAAGATTTCAGTCGTTTTGAAAAGCTTGAATTATTTGAATGAGAAATAAAAACTCCAAGGTGAAGGTAACTATTAAGGCAAAAGTGGTGGTGCAATACTTTAAATACTTTTTAAAAGTTATTTTATTTAATTTATGGGTGGGGATCTGCGAAATGGAAGAAGAAGTGGTGGTGGCAATAGTAGAGGCGGTTGGAGAGGTAAGAGGGGGTGAAGTTGTAGTAATGTTACTACCGCTACTGTGGTTACTACTAATACTACCTGTACCTGCCATGGGAGAGTAAATGTTATCTAAAATATTGGGCTGATGCATGATGATGATGATTGGGAAAATGGTAATTTTTTTAGTTGACTTGTCTTTCTTTTTCAGTGAGTAGATGATGGTAAAGGTTTTCTCCTAAATAGGCCACAGTTTCTTCGTCAGGTAAAATTTTACTTAGATATCTCACGCAGGTAGGTGTGTTAGGCATGAAATCCAAAAATAAATAACTGTATCCTTGACAAGTGGCGTCTATATATGCCTCTTCAAACTCTTTAGCTGATATGTCCTCCACCTGTTGACCAAAATGACGACATTGTTTGCTGTCACGTGGACTTTTAAAAAGAAAAATATATTTTGTATTTAGGTTAATGGTGCGACTTTCGTTACCACACGGAAATAAATTTTAATTGAACAAAATTATGCTAATATTATTGTGGTGACTGCCTTTGGTGAACATGTCAGAAATAAATTTATTGGATTGACTTTCTAACAAATTGGATTGACTATTTTAAAAAATTAATATATATCTAAACACGTCTTACATTCGTCGCAAGCTAGCAGCAAATACTCTAAATCAACATCTGACGTATCCGTACCTCCCTCCAACACACTCAAATCATTACAACAAAATGGTAACTCGGTGATCTGCGCCATCTATATTAATTTTTTCATAAAAATTATAATACCTATACATGGCGGAAAAATTAAAAATTTATACGTTTACATACCAAAAAATCTGGAAAAGCACACACATCATTTGAATAATAAATATTTTCCAGGTTAAAATCATTCGCATCAATTAAATCATACTTGTAAAAAGAAGCCTACATATTTTTTTTAAAATTATAATTTATTTTGTTTTTAAAAAAAAAATTACCCTATTCATCATAAATTAACCGAATGCTTTAAACCAAGATGTAAAAATGTAAACATTAAAAAAATCCATTTAACTTACTCTTATATATACACACCGTATATGCATTCCACACACAAACACCACCCATCCCCTCAACAACTTCAATATTTTTCTTACAAGAAATCTCTCCCCAATCGTCTCCCCTTTTGAAACTCAAATTGCAAACTGTAAATGTACAACTCTCTTATTTCTCACTTACACTTTAATTATCTAGCATTTAACAAGTAACTCTAAAAGTGTGTTACAAAAAATTAACTTCGTATATTTTTTTACTTAAAAAATGAATACAACAACTGAATTTCTTTCAAAAGGCGTGGAACGCGCAACAGCCACCCATTGTCCGGATATAACCTTTATAAATCTACTGCTACTACATAAATGCGATAAAAAATCTTTAAATCCTTTCAGCGAGTTAATTAATCTTTATAACTTTATGTCAGGATACCTACAAACTTGCCTGCTAAAAGATTGTGCCATAAGTGTAAACTACCGCAATAAACGCGTAGCCACTTTAAACATCTTAAACCATCACTTCAAAATTAATAAATCGCTTATCGAGAATAAAAGCATATGTAAGTGTATAACATATTTTTAATAATAACAATAATTTAAAAAAACCATTAACATGGTTAATTTTTTTTGGTTGTTAAATTAGATTATATTTTGGGTATGGGTGAATATGTGCCAAATAATGCAGATTTACGCTCAGATTTACTATCCACCAGACAATCAACTATAAAAATCGATTATTCAACTGTAGATGTAGGAAGTACTGTACTAGGTAAATTTATATAAATTATACTAAAACAAAAAAATTAAAATTTATTTATTTATTTATTAATAGCTTACGATCCACCAACTACCCAAGAAGACATTAATAAACTAGCGGAAAATTTAAAAAAATATGGTAGCCAGCAAAGTTTTAGCAAACAGGAAACACTATCCAGATACGTCAATCGCCATGAGATGAAAGAAAGACTACAAAAAGCCGCCTCCAAAGGCTATACATACCCGCAATTTTATAGTAGCTGCGTTTTTATTTTTATAATCGCCTCCGTTGTGATCAAATAAAAAATATGAGCAGCTACGTAAATAAACCACCAAATAATAAATAAATAAATTAACTGAAAATTAAAAAAAATGTGTGTGCTTTTTATAACCCTGACAAAAAATTAATTGTATAACTCCTCCCCCCTCACCTTGGACTTCAACTCTTAAGTGACTTTTGAGGGTGGCAACCGACAATAAGAGGCGTGAATTGGGGAGATGTCTTAAAAAAGTGGGCGTGGTTAGAGTGTGGTTTGGCGTGTTTATGTTGATAAAAAGAGCTTGACAAAGATATCAAATTTCATTACACAGTATAAAATATGCCGGAAGACATCGCCAAATTACGCATTTTTTAAGAAAAAATCGACATTTAGGCATCAAATTACATGAAATAAGCATCAAATTACATGAAATAGGCATCAAATTACATAACATAGGCATCAAATTACTGGTTTAGTAGATGAAAAAGTGAGTAATTGTCAAGGTCACAGTGACTAAATGTGTAAAATTTTCAAGGTCACAGTGACAAAGTGTGTAAAATGATGGATTTAGGGGGGGTGGTGTGACATCACTATGGGACTTTAACATGGGGAAGTGTGTCCTTTAGGCTCCGCCCTTGTGTCTCTAAGCCCCGCCCCTTTTGGAAATACTGCTCTGTGATTGGTTGAAATGAAAAAAATGGGAGGAACAGAGCTCTGTGATTGGTTCGACTTAGATTGTATCATAACTACTATCAGTTTTACCTAAAACTTCTTTTAGGTCAATCAAATGGTCATCCATCAAATGTTTCGACAATTTAAAATGGCCATTGACTTTAATGCTGCTACTCAAGTCAATGTTTGTCCACTGCCTGTTGATTGTATTGAACACATACAGCAAGTTATTCTCAATATCTTTTGCATAAAAGCCATTGAAACAGTAGATGTTGCTACCAACAGCTTTGGTTTTCTTCCAAACAAAAAAATTAGGTGTTAAGTTGTTGATTTCAGGGTTTATAAACCCAGTAAAAATCCATTTAAAAGTCTTGAGATCCAAAGCACTGACTGTGAACAAAATGTTGCTTCCGTGATTAAATAGGTAAAGTTTATCATCCACAACACATCCAGTGAAAAGCATTTTATTTTGTAAAATGTTCTCCAAACCAATTTCAATCTGAATTCATTGCTTAATTTTTGGGTCCAATTGGTAAAATGAAAAAGCCTTTGTCTGATCAGTTGTTAGAAAAATGTAGAGTTTAATTGTGGTTTTAATTTGGAAGCGTGGTTAAAATAGTTAATTAAGGTATTAAACTCTTACAATAATAATAAACTATAGTGCTGACTGGCGATGTAGTTTGCGACGATTACAGACGGTAATTTTAACATCAGCTGCTACATATTGTTAACTGTCAGACGAGAGTAAGAGAACTAATTAATTCAAAGTGGTTACGACGATTAATAACCTCTGATTGATGACGCAATCAATCAGGTGGTCTATGACAATCAATATTAAACAATACTAGTGAGTTATGCAATGTTATGCAATGCGCACAATACAGTATTCTAACAAAAAATCAATAGAATTTTGTCCTTGTATACAAAAGATTTGATGAGTGTTTCTCCTTTTAAGTAGTGAAAGCAGATTTCTTGACAATTTAAAGACACTGAATTGATTTCCAAAGTTCTTAATTTGCTTTTCTCATTGTTGATGCAAAGAAAATCGATTTTTTCACCGATGCTAATCACTTCACCTGCAACTCGAATTCGTGAGTTTCCACTCCGTACTACTTTCTTCATGTGTTGAGTCCACAGCATTTTTATTGAAACGTTTTAAATGAGAGTAAAATAAAAGCAACCGTTTTCATGAGAAGCTCGAAAATGAGTGCTGAGTTAGTCACAGAAATAGCATTTTATATGGCCCTTTTGGTGATGACGCATAGAGCAATTAGAACAAAATTTCGTTAATCCTGTTCATTTCTAGAAGACATGTCTTTTGGGAATTAACAGGACGCCTATTGTACCTATTTGGACTTCGTTCAGTAAACTCTTGAAAATCTCAACACAATTACTTCATGTAAAGTTCTGACTTTTTCTACATGTGTTTACAATTACCGTACTTTTTAAAATTAAATTTTTAATATATTTTAAAACGAAAACAGGAATTATTTTTTGCTTTAATTGTTTTTTTCTTGAATAAGCTGAATGCCAACTAAAAAGGTGAATTATAAAATACAATGAAAGGCTAAACCTTTCTTTGTGTTTAAGGAAATTAAACTTTAATAAATGTCATTTTGTTTTGTTTTATACATTTATGAAGAGAACATCATATTAGATTCTTTATTTACAAGTATTTCATTGGTTATTTTTTTTATTTCATTTAATTGAAATATGCAAAAAAAAATAATTTTTCTGAATTCAACTTGCAATTTACTCATCAGAAAACATCAAAAATACGTTATGCTGTTTTAAGTAAACATCATATTATATAGATTATTTACATCATAATAGTGGGGTGACTTTTAGTTTTAATTAACGTTTTTATAATGACCAATTCAAAATTGATTTTGTGTTTGTCTTTATGAAAACGTTAAAACTTGTACAAATGTAGATTTTACAATACTGTAATGCTACCATGTGTCCCCATGTTTTCTAATCTTGTTGCTGTTTAAAAGCACAACACATGAAAAAAGTAAACGTGTTACAAAAATTCTCCTATTCTGTTTGGGAAGAGGTAGCATTACTTTGTCCTGGTTAATGAGATAAGTTAAAAATGCACTCTCAACAATGGCGAGTGGAAAGAGGATAGGACCTGTTTTTACAACTTGTACTCATTTTTGATCCTACCTTTCTTTTTTACTTTTTTTTTTAACTCAAATAGTGTGTTCGTCAAAAAACAGCATAATGTATTGTTGATGTTTCCTGATAAGTAAATTGCAAGTTGAATTCAGAAAATTTAGTTTTTGTTTGCATATTTCAATTAAAAAAAAATAACTAATAAATTACTTGTAAATAGAGAATCTAATATGATGTTCTCCAATAAATGTCAATTTGTTTTTTTTTACATTTAGATAAAGTTTAATGTCCTTAAACACAAAGAAAGGTTTAGCCTTTCATTGTATTTTAAATTCTCCTTTTTAGTTTGCATTCAGCTTATTGAAGAAAACACAATTAAAGCAAAAAATAACTCCTGTTTTCGTTTTAAAATAAATTAAAAATTTAATTTTAAAAAATACGGTAATTGTAAACATGTGTAAAAAAATCAGAACTTTACATCAACAAATTGTGTTGAGATTTCCAAGAGTTTACTGAAAGAAGTCTAAACAGGTACAATAGGCATCCTGTTAATTCCCAAAGGACATGTCTTCTAGAAATGAACAGGATTAACGAAATTTTGTTCTAATTGCTCTATGCATCATCACCAATAGGGCCACATAAAATGCTATTTCTGTAACCAACTCAGCACTCATTTTTGAGCTTTTCATGAAAACGGTTGTTTTTATTTTACTCTCATTTAAAACGTTTCAAAAAAATGCTGTGGACTCAACACATGAAGAAAGTAGTACGGAGTGGAAACTCACCACTTCGAGTTGCAGGTGAAGCCATTAGCATCAGTGAAAAAATCTATTTTCTTTGCATCAACAATGAGAAAAGCAAATTAAGAACTTTGGAAATCAATTAATTATTCTTCCTTACTTTTTTTAACTCAAAAAGTGTGTTTGTCAAAAAGAACTTCTTTTCACAATAAGAGTGGGATAAAGTTTTTTTTGTTATAAACTTACAGTTCAGTAAATGTTGCCAGCAACATAATTGGGGGGAAAAGTATAAGAGTAAAAAAACAAATAAAAACGTGAAACTTATATTGCCCTACTTCCACTCACCTATATGTAGGGCACATTTTTAACCTCTCTCATCAACCAGGAAAAGGTAATGCTGCCTCTATGTCAGCGATGCACAGACTGTGGCCCGCGTGATTGTAAATCCTAGGTCAAGAGTGGGGAAGCCACTCCTCCATGAACTTCTATTTGTGAAGCAGGTCACGTGTTTAACTTTTGTAACTGAAGCTGCATTCGAATTTATTTTGAGGCAATTTAAGAGCGCTTCTTGAGCTCCCTTTTTGCGCTTCATTTGCTTAGTACTTTCCCACGTGCTTGTGTTTAGGAGTTTCCCACGTGCTTGTGTTTAGTGGTGACCCATGTGCATGCTTTTGATGTCAATAATTTAAAGGTAACAAATGATCTATTCATTTTAATTTTAATGATATTTGATATTACCATTTATTTATGTGTGTTTAGGGTTTATTTTGCTATAACATCACTTTCCATCAACATGGCTAATGCAAACAAATGTGTGAAACAAATGTGTTCATCCATTCCAAAGGAAGATTTACCACTATATATACAGGTATATTAAATTTGAAAGAAATGTTGGTAGTTTTGTATTATGTTAAAAGTTCATTCTTTGTATTTTCTTGTAGAATTATTTACCTATTGCTGACTACCATATCTGTTCATGTGATTATAATGAAGATCAGTCTGAAGTTCACCATTCACCAAAATTTAACATTGTTTTAAGATTGCCTACAACTGATGAAAATGAACTTAAATTGTGGTTGGATTCTGTCAATGCGAATGGCGGTGTTACTTGGAGAATTGCAAAAACATTTCCAAATGTTTACCCATCAGTTAAAAATTCATCAAACACTTTCAAAGTATAAAATAATTTTATGTATATATATTTTTCAAAATATTTATATACAGTTCATGTAATATTGTTACAAATTTCTAGATCCATTATCGTTGTCAGCATCATGTTCAAGACCCTGGAACAGTTAACACTAAAAACACTGATTGTGGTGCACATATATCAATTATTATAAAGAGAATCAGTGGATATGTCAAAAATAAGTGTTCACGGTATACATCTAACTTAAATGAATATTTGTTTAGCATTAATAATTTGGTTATATTTTACTTTGGGATTCAGATCAAGTGATAATCATCTACCTCATCTGCCAGCCATCATATCAATCCATCACAACCATACTATTGAAAGTGCTGCAGCCATGCGATATCGAGATGTCTCTAATACTAAAAAAGAACAGCTTCAATATTTATTTTCCAAGGGTCATTCTCCTTCCACTGCTTTGGCTTCTATGAAAGCAGATATGTTAATGGAGATGCAGGAGGATTATTATATTGCTGCAGCTGATAGATCACAATGTCCTGATCTTTTTTATTGTTACAAGTCTGTTAAACTTCTTTAAAATTTATGTTCATAGAAGCAAGTTTGAATAACATTAATTTAATTTCCATTTTTAATAATTATTTTTTGCAGTTTATATAAAAAACATTTTAAAGAAACATTTGGAGAGTCATCTGGTCCTGCAATGTTGGAACAATTGATGACTAGTATTGCACATTACAATGATGTAAGTGGTAGTGAATGTGCAAAATTTACATATGAACAAGAGACTGAAACACTTATTGTTGCCATATGTAGCCCACTAAGCAAAAGAGTTCATTCATTGTTGACAAGTAGTGGACAAATGATTTTTGTTGATTCTTCAGGTAACTAGTACAAGTATGGATGTCATATATTTATTATATTAAATTATAGTTGTGTTTTTTCATTGATTCCTCAGGTAACTTGGACAGGCATGGATGTCGTATATTTCCAATATTGACTTATAGTTGTGTTGGTGGTTTGCCACTTGGATATATGATAATGACATCAGAGACTCAACGCAATATCACTAAAGGATTGCAGTTGATTGTTGAATTAGCTGGAAAAGAAGGATTTTGTCATAAAGGTGAAGATGGTCCACACATTGTGATGACCGATGATTGTGAGGCACTTCGCCTGTCACTGAAACAGCAGTTTCCTGGAATAAGAACTCTTCTTTGTGCATTCCACCTTTTGCAAGCTGTTTGGAGATGGCTATGTGATGGCAAGCATGGCATTAATCATAAGCATCGACCAACCCTCATGAAAATAATTCAGAAGTTTGTTTATGCAAAAACTGAAGAAATCTTAGAAAACTTGTATAAGGATGCTATTAGAGATCCTCTTGTATGTGAGTACAAACAGTTTCAAAAGTATATTGAAAATCTGTATGTTCGCAAAAATGATTGGGCTCTCTGTTGTCGTGATAACACTTTGCCACTGCTTGGATTTCTTACCAATAATTTGAGTGAGGCTGGTATGCGGATTCTGAAAGACATCATATTTGAACGTACCAAAGCATTTAATATTCCTCAACTTTTTGATTTCTTAACACGGAAAGTTGATGTTTACTACCAATCAAGAATTTTAGATGTTGTCAATGGCCGATTGGAGAATGCCATGAAGTCAAAATTCCGGCCACACGAAAATTGGAAAACAGTTCTTCATAATGAAATTGTTCATGTAGGTTTTAGTATATTAATAGAAATTAAACATTTCATAAATTTGACAGTTTATTAATAACCTCACATTGTTTAAATTTTCAGTTGACTGACAACCTTTATGAAGTACCTAGTGTGTCTAGCAATGGATTAAAGCATTCTGTGGATGTTGAACTTGGTTTGTGCTCATGCCAGTTCAGCCAAAGATCTGGCCCCTGTAAACATTTATTTGCAGTTATACAAAAATTTAAACTAACATCACAATTTTTCATTCCAATTAATGATTTGACAATGAAGAAGGTTTTGTTCCATATTGCAACAGGTATAAATATGTACTCAAACCAACAATTGAAATAAAATGACAATATCTGATTTATATAGGTAATGAATGTTGCCCAACTGATGAGTGGTTCGTGGCATTACGGATAAATGATGCAGTAATCACTCCAAGTACTGCACCAGTATCTGAGCAGCATATGCAGCAAGATGAACCATACTCCATTTGTGAAGAACCCCATCTCAATGCCACTGCACCATCTCAGGATGACATTGGTATGCTAATTTTAATCAATGTGCTACATGCTTGTGTTATATGCAGTATACAACATTTAAACTTGTGGTATTTTTATAGCAAGAGTTTGTGAAGAGGTCAATGCTATAAAGGAAGATATTATTAGTAAACTTAATCAAATTCGTAGTGGTGTTGTTTCAGTTGAATTTCTAGATGCAACCAAAAAGGATACTGCTAACTACAAGAATATGAAAACAGATGCTTGTATAATATCAGCCTTAGCTACATTTGGAAAATATAATGAAGGATCGACAGCACTTCGTGTTCATAGGTTGAAAGTGGCAAAGTTCAAACGTGGTGCAAATATTCCTGTTCAAGCATTAAGTGCAAAGCGCCGCAAGATACATGGTGGAGGAGTGGGTGGAAGACGACGTCTAAGAGCTGGGCGTCCAGCAAAATCCAAACAACAACCTGACCACAGTTATAATAAAAGACATGCATCTTCTATGCGAAATGTTCTTATGCCATTACCAATTCATAATGTTCCAGCACCACACTGTATATCAGAGTGTATTGATAGGAATGTTGCTCTGGGTAAAACACATTCAAAAAAATAGTATTCATAAAATGAATTAAATTAACTTTTTTTTATGTAAATACTGTATGTTTCTTGTTCAATTTATACATTCTATGGTCAGTTGAAACTCTCTCTTGAACTTAACTCAATTTTTTCTACAATTACGCAGGCAAGTCAACACACTTGCTCGTTAATGTTTGGTGATGTGTAAGTACTGTCATTTGTATTGAATACAGCCCATTGTTGGGGTTTTTTATACTGATTGGTGTTCTATAAATTACGACCAACACTACCATTGGAAGAATGGTTGGGGCTAATGTTCATAATTACAGTCTGTCGGTATTACAGTATGTCGAAAATTGTGCATGAATACTGTTAAAAATGTTGGAACTTTATCACTAACGTGATGGTTTTTAAGTGACCTCTTGAGCTCCAAATATACCAGATGTTCGTTATTTGACATTTTATAATTGAGAGAAATCATAATACGTATTAGTAATAAAATTGGTAGTTATTAATGGAGAAGTATCAATAATTTACTACATTTGTAAATGTTGTAAATCTTAAAAATATTAGTTTAAATACCCAGTATGAATCTTTAAAAACTCGCACACCTGCAAAAGGTCACATAGATTTGTTTGAGTAGCCATATTCATGAGTTAAGTTTGTCTCAGAACTTCGTAAAGTAAGTGAGAAATTATGTGAAGTGCTAAATATGTTTTTTAACAGATCTGAACGTACAAAACATACAACATTTATACAACAAATGGACATCCAATAACAAAGTTGGAAGCGCAAAACAAATCGTTTGAACAGCAAAATTCAATGGAGAAAGACAGGTTACTGGTCAAATAGTTACGCCATTATTAGTTTAGTTCGCCGATTAAATAACAAACGGAAAATTTGTATTAACTAAAATTTTATAAAGAATGATTGCTTTGTTTTTCTTTTTATTATTTAAGGTAATCGTTATAACCATTGGGCTCCTGTGTTTATGTAAGTGGCGTCGTTCATCATTGTTTTATTTGCGTATTTACAATAACAATTTCCATAATTTTATTGCCAGTTCTATTGTATTTATATATTAAGATATTTAATCGCGTGTAATATATGGATAATAATTTAGTACTTTTATATTTGACTATTTATTAGCATGGGCGTTGACCAAACAACGTTGCCATTATCTGCTGGTTTTGAATATTTGTAGCTGTCACGTTATTTAGAGCACTGTAATACTGAAAAATGTATGATCGATTAATCAGGCATTTGAACAGAATTACATTATACAATATTACTACGTTTGAATCATCAATTCACGGAATAAGTTCATATACAGTAGCAACCTATTTAGCATGATGATTAGAATTACAGTTTTGAAATATATCGTAATTTATCTGATTACTATGTCAATTACAAACGACTATAAATAATACTCATACTGTATATGCTTTTTATTGTTATTTAGATATTCTGTTTAAAGTTATCCGATCGGATTATTAATTATTGCATTATGTAGATGAAATCTTTTTGACGTATATAAAACTTAAAAGCATCTTCTTTTAAAAATGTTGTTCACACGTGTTTTACGATTTTCACTAACATGATTTAGGTACACCTGTGCTCATAAAAATAGATGGGGAAATATATTTTCCTGTTTAGAATCACTTTTGAACACCCTGATAAGATAAAGCTATGTGAAGATCCGTGTGTGTGAATTTGTTTAATCAAGGTTAAATATTAAAATTAAAAACAAAAACCAAATACTGTATTAAATTTGAGTAAGTTGAAGGACAGAAAGGAAAACAACCAGCTGTATCATTGCATCTAATTAAAACATAATACAATACAAATAGCTTTTTTTATTCTTGGCAGTAAAATGCTTTTTGTAAAATTGAATTTTTATCTCTAAATGTTTTAATGTGTACTTTTGATAGTGGTGTTTAGTATTGTTGGGTGGTGGCTGGCTATGAGAAAGCATTTAATTATCTAATAGAAAGATGGCAGTAAAGCTAAGATGCGAGTGGAAGATAATTGAATTAACATGGCATGACCGATGTAAGTTGTGTAATTGGCTGATGACAGATAAATCTCAGCACGCGTGGAAAGAAAAGATGGAAAACACATTATTTTTGTAACGACACATCTGATTACTAGATTAGCATGTGGTCTATTACTTACCGTTTTGGAATTATTTTAAATCGCTTTTTTAATTTGACATTTAACACAGCTAATATGTAGTAATTCTGAAGAACTACAGTAATCATCCACTATAATACATCAAAATCGTATTTGTCTGTAAATTGAATTTTTCTGTACGGTACTTATAATGTTTGAAATGTCTACCTAAATGGAAGAATTTATTGCAGTTGTTGCAGTTAAATTTACTATTTATTAGACATCAAAAATCGTTGACCAAAACAAGCTTACAATCATTATAATGTATATAATGTCGTGATTTATGAACTTGGTAGATAAATTTAAAATGTGACATGTCATTATAATTAAACGATAAATTAACTTTCTAGCTAAGATTATTTCTGACAATTAATTTTGTAAATACGTTAATTTGATTTGTTTATTTGGCGGAACAGTGGATTTCAAAATGGAGAAATGACTACTGTACTGGATGTCGATGAATTTTTAAAATTATTTGTTACTGTAGTATATGCTGTATTTTATTGACAATTAGGTGCACGAAATTGTGGAATAGTTACATTTTGTTTTCTAAATTTGATTTATGATTATGAAATATCATGGAAAATTTTGATATAAAATATATAATCGGTTAAAGAAAACATACAGCGCAAGTTTATATTGTAGATAATAATATAATCGTGTTAATATTTGGTTACTCAATTTTGTAAGCATGCTACAAGTATAATTCACTTATCTTGATACTATTAGCATAGTTTCATATAGTGAAATGTTAAATTGAAAATGGCGTGAAGCAAGGGTAAAGTTAAGTTGTTTAAGAGTGTAAAACTCGTGATTTAACAATTGTATTTTAAATTCATGTTGAACAAGTTAGTTTTCATTTAGTCCGAGGTAAACGTGCAATTGACAATAAGAAGCTGAGAATTTGGTGTTTCCAGATGGATAATACAAAAATTCAATAATTGAAATGTAGGGGAGTTGCAGAGGAATATCCGAATAGGTAGAAAATGTGGAAAAGCAAGCCCGAAAAAGCACACAATAAATATTTTGCCTCTCTGTCAACTTCATTCATTGATCACATCAGCTGTGGAATCTAAGTCCGTTACACAATAGGTTGTGGTCTAAGTGTGTAAGTCTAGCCTGTGTCTAGACAGTGTGCTTCATAATGATAAATGATTTGTTAAACGACATCAAATAAATTAATAACTTCAAATTCACGTTAACAATATTATGATAATGGTTACATTTTCAGAATCGATGTTCAAAACCAGAAATGACCCAGACTAGAGTTTGGCACGAAGCTTGGAATAAATTCACCGTTTTAAAAGTGCATATATACATAAATATGAATCTTTTATTGTAATAGTGACTTAATGATAATCGGTATAGAAGAATGTTTTTAATTAAAATTGAAATTCCACCTCTTCTATAGTGACCATATGGCGCATTTGCCTCGCACTGTTTACCCCACTCTTGATTTCATGTTACCACTCGACCCTTCAAAATAAATACATTAATTTTCATGTTTACACCATCATTTATGTTAAAAAGCAACTAAGCGATAGATATACTTCATTTCAAGCAGCATCCAAAATTTCTGTCACCAGTTTTCAGAGAAATGAATATTTTGATGTTCAGCTTGGGAATCAGCCTCAATGACAACGGCTTGCAGTTAATAACGGCTCAATAGAATAATTTCAAACGATCAATTTCAAAAGGACCATCCATCTAAGAAATATTTATTAATTGTACCTTTTGAAAAACAATAATTCAAACCATACTTGTTAATACAAATCAAACCCATGTGACACATCAACACCGAGCAATGCAAATTGCGATTCATTTCCAATGCATATATTTCATGCATTTAAGCATTAAAACTAATATTTTCCTGTTTGTAATGAATGAATCCACTGATATACCTGCAAAATAATAAACAGATTATTATAATCACAAAACTAAAATGCTTAAACATGCATGAATTACCTTGGTGGATACAGTAGGATGACTACCGGTATTCCTGAGTTGTGCACAGTTCCATATGTGTTTTGAACCAGGTGTAACTACTGCAATTTGACATTGGAAGTAATTTGTACTTACTATTAACGGTATTTAATAAAATCTGAAACGCATTTATTCAATTTGTAATTCAAAAAACATGCATTAATTAGCATGCATTGCTTTGTGGGAAAGTACTAGGCAAATGAAGCGCAAAAAGGGAGCTCAAGAAGCGCTCTTAAATTGCCTCAAAATAAATTCGAATGCAGCTTCAGTTACAAAAGTTAAACACGTGACCTGCTTCACAAATAGAAGTTCATGGGGGAGTGGCTTCCCCACTCTTGACCTAGGATTTACAATCACGCCTGCGGCCCGCCAATGAAATTCTGGTGGCTCGACGAGCAGCGCCGGCCTTCTATTGGCCTCGCGATAGAGGGGGCCTCCAAAATGACAAAAAAAAGTTTTTTGTTTTTAATGTATGGTGTTGTCAACAGATGGCCCAGACATTTTTGCTATGTAGCATATTTATGCTATTTTTCCAACTTAAACTATACTTAATTAACATGCTAAATAGCATAAATATGCTCAATTAGTTCTTTAGCAAAAAAGTTAAAGGTAGTTCAAGAGACATCTTCTTCCCATTCATTCATTTGAAAAAAAATCAAGCTACAAGCTCGTATTTAATTTGCAGTGGTGACCTGCAATACACCATGTGGAAATATTTTCATACATCCTTTTTAAGTAGTCAGGACGTTGACCACGTGCAAAATACACTATCTTAAAACTAAGGTAAACTAATTTAATTAAGCAAATTGAGACTACATTGCACTTCATTCAATGGCAATTTGTCTCGTTTGATTCATTTTGTATAAAGTAAATTGCCAATATCAAAATGAGACTAAATTACATGTGATTTAATGGCAATTTGTCTCGTTTATTTCATTTTGTAAAACAAAAACTGCC
>JAAFCF010007112.1:3364415-3376085 GCA_013389785.1 Helicorthomorpha holstii
TTCTAAGTTGTTTACTGCAGTGTTTTCTGCTGGATTTTGTTATGACATCAACTGTTTAGATAACAATTCCTGACAATTGAATTGTCACTCCGAAGGTTTCCTCTACAATGTTTCCTTGCTAGGATATTTTCTTCATAGTAATTTGAAGTCTGAAATCTCTTTCAGCATATCCAATTGCTAAAATATTAGTATACGAGTATTACTATACTATTTGGGTTGGTCTCCTGGCATTCACTTGACGAGTAGAACTGTAGAAGGTATCCTAAAAGAGATCTATTAAAAGGAAACGCGCTTTGGTATTTTCCTTGAAATATTTCTATTATTGTTTATAACTAAGTTAATATTTTGAAACAGGACAATCCACAATTGAAAGAGTACAACGTTGATGAGATTGTAGATTTATTGCTGGAAAAAATGTTATGACCAGGTCAGATTACATTAGTATTATATGCAAAACCGTATTCTTCTGATAAATGATCGGAACCAGTCGATGAATATGCTGCATTTGCCAGACACTAACTCTCCCCCTAGTACAAATGGCTCAAAAGTTAATGTAAGGTGCGTCTCATAAGTATAGCCACACCATCAAAACACCAATTTTTGAAAAAGTGGTTACTAATTTGACTTTGCCAATTTTTTACAACATTTCTAAATGCATAACAATTATTTTGTATATTTAGAAAAGCTTTTAAATAAACTAATATTTTTTTAAAAAAATAAAAACGGAAAAACACAAAAATCAAGTGTCTCATAAGTATAGCCACACTAGCATTAAATTTAAATATTTGTTTAAAAAAGGCTAATTAAACAGTTAGAAACATTAATAGAAATTTAAGTAATTAATAATGGCTAATGTAGACCATTATTAATTGCTTTAAAATTATACAAATGACCAAAACATTACGCCAAAAGACTAACATCTGAATAACTATGAAAAATGGCAAAATAACCACAATGAATGAAGCCAGAACTTTTATAACAACTAAAACTAAAGCTATTAATCGTTTAACCAGAGTTTCGATTAATTATCTTAACTTAGGACCAAAATACGATACAATAAAACGACCTGGAGAACCCAAATAAGCTTACTCCAAGACAAAAATGAGCTGTTATCCAAAGTTTAACCAGAGGAACTTCATCACAGTGAACAGTAATAAGTTGGTCAGGCATTGGGGTTTCAGAAAACACAACAGTTCAACAAACCCATTGCTTTTAAAGCATCCCAAACCATAAGTGAGCCACCACTTTGCTGTCACCTAGAAAAGAGCTTTGTTTCAGCTCTGATGTCATGCCAATAGTTTGTCCAATCATCAGGACAAAAAAAGATCGGCTAAAAAAGTGTTTCTGATGGTTTAACCGCCCAAGCCACTGTGGCTTTAAAACTCCAGTGCCTGGCTTACTTGTTACAGTTGGCAGTTCCTCTTTTTAATCTCTGGATTAAAATTCTTGCATTCATTCGTTGTGGTTATTTTGCCATTTTTCATAGTTATTCAGATGTTAGCCTTTTGGTGTGATATTTTGGTCACTTGTGTAATTTTAAAGCAGTTAATGATGGTCTACATTAGTCATTATTAATTACTTAACTTTCTATTAATGTTTCTAACTGTTTAATTAGCCTTTTTTAAACAAATATTTAAATTTAATGCTAGTGTGGCTATACTTATGAGACACTTGATTTTTGTGTTTTTCCGTTTTTATTTTTTTTTTAAAAATATTATTTAATTTATAAGCTTTTCCAAATATACAAAATAATTGTAATAAATTACGAAGTGTTGGAAAAAATTGGCAATGTCATAATAGTAACCACTTTTTCAAAAATTAATGTTTTGATGGTGTGGCTATACTTATGAGACGCACCTTATTACTCTACTTCGTCTTGCTATTTGAATGCTTTGCATTCTGCAAACAAAACCTGGACTGTTAAATCAGATGACTTCTTCCCTCATGCTAGTGACGAACATATTCGCCTGGAAACTTTACTAGTACGTCCTAATGTAAAGGACTTACCAAAATAACCAACAATATACTGCAAGTAAGTTTACTTAATGTCTTAAACCGGTTAAATTTAAAGTTGCTAGCTATGGTGAATATACTGTATAGTGCTCTAACTTAAGTGATGCATTAGTATCAATTATAAGTATTTATCTGATTTTGTCAGTATGACATTTTTCTATTTATTAAAAAGCAACTGACTGAGTCTGTTTTAATATCCAATATAGAAAGGTACCAAGGAGATGCTCAGCATCACGATTCCATCTCGTAAGTCCAAATAGCATCAGGTTGTGATCTCAGTGTGCATGAGCTAAGCATTTTTTGAATAATTTTAATAGAACTGAGAAACAGGCCGTTGACTATGATTACATCGAGAGCTTAGATTATGGATTTGCTTGAGGTCAGGTATCTGACAGTGCATGTTTTTTGCAATGTGGATTTTTTAATAATTCATTCCATTAATAATTCGTTATGTAAACTTATTCCTTATGAAAGCACAAAAGTCCCACACCATGTTATGTCAGGTACTGTACTTTGATGCCACTGAAAAACAGTTAAATGTAAGTATAATAGTTAAAACCCTTACTATCGTTGTGGAAACTTGCAATAAATAATTGTATAAATTTACATATAGGGGTTTTTTTTAATTTATATTTTGAAATGTGACGTGTACAGTACATTGTCAATCAGAGCATCAAGAAAATTTTAACTTCTGCCAATTTAATCAGTTTTTATTACATAATAAATGGCATTTTATCGTAATCATACTAACAATTCTTACATTATCACGGGTTTCATATACTGTATTTTTAAATGGCATGGCATCTTTTGCATCATTATATAAAATATTATGATATAATAAAACTGAATAAATGGCAAAAATCTTAAAATTTCCTGCTCCTTTGACGAACTCTTTTAAACGGTAACCGTAAACTAATAAAATATACAGAATATAACACAATGGAGCAAAAAAGATCAGCTTAAGACATTTAACTACTGTATAAAGGCAAGGCATGCTTGTAAAATTACCAGTTTTATATTAAATATAAATATTTTGCTCTCTTAACTGATTGAGTTAACTGTGTCAGCACAGTTCTTCAGTAGCCTCTTTAAGTGTAATAAAAATGGTGTGGACATTACTCCAAAACGTTCAAGCTGCCAGTATGGATTTTTATTACAAATCATTTGCAATTGATAACCGTGTTTATTTAATTGGCATTGGATCCAATAATGACTACTGTATATAGTTATTGAAGTAAAAATTTATACATTCGACTGTTGACTTAACTGGAACCTACACATTAACTGGAGAACTACCAAACCTACTAAAATCAGTGACATGTCTTGTACCATTTGTGTAGAACACGGAAATATATTTGTGTCCCACAACCTAATCAAAAGAAAATGCTTGTGTGTAATACTAATAACAGCCAGTTGAGGGAATTGGATAATGTGTTCGCTGAAAAATTACAATTTTTGAGCAATAGCTGGGTATGGCTGTTAAGGAAAAAAAACTGAAATATTTGGTTCTTATCACGATGGATCCTTGACTACAAATCCATAGCTAAATATACTGTAACTATTGTAAAAATATTATAGGAATTAAGTTTTAGTCAAAAAAGTCACTATAACACATAGTAAATATATGGTTAAGGCCAATCACTGATGATAAAGTGACCAAAGCAGTAAAACAGATGTAATCCCAAATGTCCAGGTGTTTTACAGCTGCTTCCGACATTTTTAGTCTGAAAATTTTAAAAATCCCAACTGACGAGACTGTTGAATGTTTTTGACTGCTTTGGTACTTTTTAACGATGAATTTTGTTAATTGTAATAGTAATCCAACTTATTGTTTGGTATAAACATTGTTTTATTTTAAGTTGCTTAGGCAATAATACTCTTAATCTAAAATTAATAAGATTATAAAATGGTTATGTATTTTTATCTGATCACTCTGTAGTTTAAAATCTTTAATAAAGTATTGATTACATTTTAACAGAGTCTAAACTTTGACTTTGTATCAGCAGCATGATCTTAATTAGATCAGGAATGAAAATGCATTTTTAAAAATCAATGAATTATCGTATTGATCTAACTTCAAACACTTAGCAGTGTCGTCAATTTGCTAATTACAATATAAACAAATAATGTGAATAGCAAATAACAGCAAAAGATAATCAATGCTAATGGTACCGGTATGCTTTATTTACAAGATGTGCTCGTAGTGCTAGTCACGAAATGCACAATATTAATTTTGCTATAGCAATAACGATTAAAACTTAATCATAACACAAGTTAGTACTGTATAAGTTAGTGAAAGCAGACGTCTTTGAATACAGTAACCAAAAATGAAGCTGAGCATATACTGTACGAAGCATTTCGACATTACATTTTCTTTTCCAGTTATTCGGAATCACGAGTCTACAAGAACAAATACCGTTTACTTTTTGCAATCGATTTCTAAGGAAACTCGGAGGATTTCTTGTTTTGATGGTACATAGATTTTTGACCATATTGTTTTTGATTGAGATAGCCATCCTTTTCCACAGTCCAGGTAAAAAAAAATCGATCAAGGTAATGTTATGCTGTTCCTAAATGCACATTTCTTGGGGATGTTGATGTGGAAAACATGGATCAACCATCGAAAACTCCAATTGGATTTTATTTCAACAATGAAGCGGTTTGTAATCAGCAAAAAGACAGCCAACTTATCAAGCTACACAGCATTTAAATTTCTGGTTATTTTCACCTTAGTGAAAATTGTGGCTTTGTTCGTTTATTCGATTGGAAATAAAGAAGTAGCACCGGTACTTGTAATTGAAGGGATGGTTGTTATAAACTTAATTTACATGCCAATTAAGTGGTTATCGGTTACAATAAGTTGCGGTTTTGTGAGCTCAGCTGCCAAATTAGTTTATGCTGAGTTGGAAAAGATTGAGCAGGAAATAAATAAACCCTTATCTCCTTTGAAAATGAGAAGAATTCTAATGAAGGCATTTGAGAGATTTGATCATTTGGAAAAATTCAGCAAAGAAGTCAATGATATATTTACAATACCTCTTTTCATTGCATATTTTTTCAACATAATTTTGACGGCGTACATGTTTTCTGGTTTTTTATATACAGGATTGTTGTCTATTGTAGAAATAGCAATTGCACCTGCTTTTGATGGCAGTTTTGTTCTATTTATGAGTTTACACGCCATGTATTTTGCTGCAAAAGTCAACTCAAAGGTAATTTAATGTAATACATAAAGACAAATTGTTGATAGTTAGATAATTTGACGATTCATTAATTAATTTAACTAATTTTATATAGAAAAAACGACTAATGACTGCAATGGGAGCTCAATTTTGTAACAATCGGTCAATGCCATTGGAGCTCGTTAAAGTAATTTGTTAGTTAAATAATTTGCGTAATAAAAACAAATGGAAAATAGTAAAAAGTTATACAGGGGGAACAAATTATTTGCAAAAGTTGCTATGATGACTTCTGATTAACTGTTAAAATCTTGTATAACCGATTGAACCTGAATGTTCAAAGTTACTGACTTTAGAACTATTCAAATTTGACTGTTTGTGGCTTTCATAAATGATGTTTAAACATTTTAATGAATTAATTCTCATGACAATTTTACATAGGATGTTCCTACTCAAATGGATTGGATATTAAAACACATGATCGACAATCAAGATTGGTTTACTTTAGTTTATCATGTTTCAATTGATGAAGAATTTGTTCTAACAGTAAATCAATTATTGTATTATGTACTTTGACGAAAGGTTAAATTTAATCAAAAATATTTTTCTTTCTAGACTTCTCAAACTTTATTTGGGTTCATGGAAACATATATAGCAGTTTATAAAGTAGAACCAAATGGGATGTATGGGTCTAGTTTATTGAAGATATTTAAGCCAATGATAGACTAGATTGCATTAAGTCACTACAATAGAATATACTAATTGTGTAACTTGATGTAAAGCCACCGAATGACAAAAAATATTTAGTTTGTACTGATAAACAACAGGTAAAAAACCTTAAATGTGATTTTATTGCAATTTTGTATTGACCAAATAATGCGTTGAACTTTAAAATAAGTAAAAATAAATATTTACTGGTAAATGTAAAGTCATTTTGTAAATGTAATATATTTTGTTTTTAATATCAATTAAATACCGATATATGAAATAATATTTCTTTTACGTGAGCATGCAATTAATTTAATAAAGAACTCTTAACATTGTTTTTAAAAGTTTAACATTTGTCTTTAATTGACATTCCAGCTAAAATACAAGAAAGAAAAATTTGAATATGTTTTTTATAGCATTAAAAATAATGAACAGCACAAATTTTCATTTCTTTGATGTTTTATTTAAACGGTATAGAAATACTGTACATCAACAGTAAAAGTTATGTAATTATAGAGAAAAAAAAATTTTTATTTTAAAATTTGGAAATACTGTAGTAGTAATACCAATACTAAAAGCACTAGTAACGAAGAAAAATTTTAGCCCCTTTAGTGTTAACCGATTCTCATGCCACGTATGATTTACTAACCAGTACCGGTATATTGTATTCAGCAGTACATAATTAAATCCAGGATGTACCTGAAATTTGTATGTAGTAGGTCAATGTGTTCTTCGGTAGTATAGTGGTGAGTATCCCCGCCTGTCACGCGGGAGACCGGGGTTCGGTTCCCCGCCGGAGAGAGTTTTTTTTTTTTGGTCAAATTATTAATATTTATGTTTAGAGATTAAAGCAAACTGTATCGTGTAATAAATACAAATACTTAAATGATTTGAAAACTTCACGTCATAACCTATTCTAAATTATCTGATCACACTCTAGTTAAAAATGTTTAATAGAGCATTGATTATTGATTACATTTTAACAGTGTCTAAATGATGCATTTAATTTTGTCTCAGCAGCATGAACTAATTAAATATGATCAAGCATAAAAATACGTTTTTAACGATCAATGAATAATTTTAATGATCTAATTTCAAACACTTAGTTGTATCATCAATTTGCTAATTACAATATAAACACATAGTAAGAATAGCAAATAGCAGCAAAAGCTAATCAATGTTAATGTAATGCTTTATTTACAGGATGTGCTTGTAATGCAAGTCACGAAATGCACGATATAAATTTTGCTATAGCAATAACGATTAAAACTTAATCATAACACAACTTAATTTAGTCAGAAAAGCAGATGACTTTGAGAGGTGATCAAAAATGAAGCTGAGCATATACGAAAAATTTCGACATTACATTTTCTTTTTTCAGTTATTCGGAATCGCGAGTCTACAAGAACACCTCCCGTTTTCTTTCTGCAATTTATTTCTAAGGAAACTCAGAGGATTTGTTGTTTTGCTACTTCAACGAATTTTGACCATATTGTTTTTGATTGAGATTGCTATCCTTATCCACAGTCCAGGTAGAAGAAAAATAGATCAAGTTAATGTGATTCTGTTCCTAAATGCTAATTTTTTGGGAATGTTGATGTGGAAAACATGGATCAACCATCGAAAACTCGAATCGGATTTTATTTCAACAATGAAACGGTTTGTAATCAGCAAAAATACAGTCAACTTATCGAGCTACACAGCATTTAACTTTCTGGTTATTTTTACTTCAGTGAAAATTGTGGCTTTGTTCGTTTTTTGGATTGGAAATAAAGAAGAAACACCGATGCTTGCAATTAAAGGGATGGTTGTTATAAACTTAATTTACTGGCCAATTAAGTGGTTACCAGTTGTAATAAGTTGCAGTTTTGTGTGTTCATCTGCCAAATTAGTTTATGCCGAGTTGGAAGGGATTGAACAAGAAATGAAAAAACTATTATCACCTTTAAAAATGAGAAGAATTTTTATGAAGGCATTTGAGAGATTTGATCATTTGGAAAAATTCTGCAAAGAAGTTAATGATATATTTACAATACCTCTTTTTATTGCGTATTTTTTCAACATAATTTTGACGGCGTACATGCTTTCTGGCTTTTCATATACTGGGCTGGTGTCTATTGTAGAAATAACCCTTACACATGCATTTGATGGCAGTTTTGTTCTTTTTATGAGTTTACACGCCATGTATTTTGCTGCAAAAGTCAACTCAAAGGTAATTTAATGTCATACTTTAAGACAAATTGTTGATAGTTAGATAATTTGACGATTCATTAATAGATTTAACTAATTTTATATAGAAAAAACGACTAATGACTGCAATGGGAGCCCAATTTTATAACAATCGGTCAATGCCATTGGAGCTCGTTAAAGTAATTTGTTAGTTAAATGATTTGCGTAATAAAAACAAATGGAAAATAGTAAAAAGTTATACAGGGGGAACAAATTATTTGCAAAAGTTGCTATGATGACTTCTGATTAACTGCTAAAGTCTTGTATAACCGATTGAACCTGAATGTTCAAAGTCACTGACTTTAGAACTATTCAAATGTGACTTTTTGTGGCTTTCATAAATGATGTTTAAGCATTTTAATGAATTAATTCTAATGACAATTTTACTTAGGATGTTCCTACTCAAATGGATTGGATGTTAAAACATATGATCGACAATGAAGATTGGTTTACATTAGCTTATCATGTTTCCATTGATGAAGAATTCTTTCTAACAGTAAATCACTTACAGTATTATGTACTTTGACGAAAAGTTAAATTTAATCAAAAATATTTTTCTTTATAGACTTCTCAAACTTTATTTGGGTTCATGGAAACCTATATAGCAGTTTATAAATTAGAACCAAATGGGATGTATGGGTCTAGTTTATTAAAGATATTTAAGCCAGTGATAGACTAAATTGCAATAAATCACTACAATAGAATATAATAAGTGTGTTACTTGATGTAAAGTCACCGAATGACAAAAATATTTAGTTTGTACTGAAAAACAACAGGTAAAAAACAATAACTTTAAATAATAACCTTAAATGTGATTTTATTGCAATTTTGTATTGTCCAAATAATGCGTTGAACTTTAAAATAAGAAAAAATAAATATTTTCTGGTAAATGTAAAGTCATTTTGTAAATGCAATATATTTTGTTTTTAATATCAATTAAATACCAATACATATATGAAATAATATTTCTTTTACGTGAGTATGTAATTAGTTTAATAAAAAAAAAAAACTCTATGTCTTTAATTGACATTCCATCTAAAATACAAGAAAAAAAAATTGAAATATTTTTTATTGCATTAAAAATAATGAACAACACAAATTTTCGTTTCTTTGATGTTTTATTTAAACGGTATAGGGATACATCCACAGTAAAAGTTATGTACTTATAAACAAAAATCTTTTTTCTTTTATAATTTTGGAAATACTGTACTAGTAATACCAATACTAAAAGCACTAGTAACGAAGAAATATTTCAGTCCTTTTAATATCATGTTAAACGATTCTCATGCCAATGGTGATTTTTTTATACTGTATTCAGAAGTACATAATTAAATACCGAACGTCTTGATATTTCTATGGCTTTAGACAGTGTATTCTTCGGTAGTATAGTGGTGAGTATCCCCGCCTGTCACGCGGGAGACCGGGGTTCGATTCCCCGCCGGAGAGAATTTTTTTTTAACAGATTAATATTTTATGTTTAGAAAATAAATCATAAATTTTATCATGTGAAAAATTCAAATACTTAAATGGTTTCTAAACTTCACGCCCCAACCTAGCCTAAATTATCTGATCACTCTGTAGTTTAAAATTTTTAATAGAGCATTGATTATTGATTACATTTTAACAGTGTCTAAATAATGCATTTCATTTTGTACCAGCAGCATGACCTAATTAAATATGATCAGGCATAAAAATACATTTTAATGATCTATGGATTATCTTATTGATCTACCTTTGCTTTTTTAGCAGTATTGTTTATTTGCTAATTACAATATCAACAAGTAATAATCTTAGTAAATAGCAAAAGCTAATCAATGTTAATAGTATGCTTTATTTGCACTCGTAGTTTAAGTCACGAAATGCGCCTTGTTATTTTTGTAATGCTGTAGCAACAACGAATGTAACTTAATAATAAGAGAAGTACCAATAAGTCAGATAACGTACAGTAGATGACTTCGAGAGTTACCTGAAAATGAAGCTGAGCATTTACGACGCATTGCAACATTACATTTTCTTTTTCCAGTTATTCGGAATCACGAGTCTACAAGAGCACCCACCGTTTACTTTTTGCAATCAATTTCTAAGGAAACTCAGAGGATTTGTTGTTTTGATACTTCAACGATTTATAGCTATAATTGTTTTGATTGAAATAGCCATCTTTTTCAAAAGTTCAGATACAAGAAAACTAAATAAGGCTAATTTCCCGCTTTGTCTAAATATCAATTTTTTTGGAATTTTGATGTGGAAAACATGGATCAACTATCGAAAAGTCAAATCGGATTTTATTTCAACAATGAAGCGGTTTGTAATCAGCAGAAATACAGCTAGCTTAAATAACTTTACTGCATTGAAATTTCTGGTTATTTTTACCTTGGTAAAAATTGTGGCTTTGCTGTTGTATTGTATTGCAAATAAAGAAGAAGTACTTCTAGTTAAAGGTACGGTTTTTTTAAACTTGATTTACTGGCCAATTAAGTGGTTGCCGGTTGCAATATGTTGCTGTTTTGTGAGCTCATCTGCCAAATTAGCTTATGCTGAGTTGGAAGAGATTGAACAGGAAATGAAGAAACCATTGTCACCATTGAGAAGGAGAAGAGTCTTTAAGAAAGCATTTGAGAGATTTGATTATTTGGAAAAGTTCTGCAAAGACGTTAATGATATATTTACAATAACCCTGTTCTTTGGATATGTTTTCAACATGATGTTGACATCGTTTTGCCTTTCTTCTATTTTTACTGTTGCAATAGTGACGATTGTAGAAATTATAGTATCATATTCGTTTGATGGCGGCTTTGTTCTTATAATGAGTTTACACGCCTTGTATTTTGCCGCAAAGGTCAATTCAAAGGTAACTTAATGTAACATTAATGTAACACATAAAGTCAATTTGTTATGAATTAGATGATTTGATTATTCTTTGACTTTTATATAGAGAAAACGACTAATTACTGCAATGGGAGCTCAGTTCTATAACAACCGGCCAACGCCCTTGGATCTCATTAAAGTAATTTATTAGCTAAAGGAGCTGAAATGATTTTATTAACCCTTTCCCGCATACTGTATCCAATTGGATACACCTTAGAGTTTTCAATGTAATAGGAAGATTTAGCATCCAAATGGGAACCTGATGCATTTAAGCTTGTAAGAAGGAATCGTAGTTGTGATTTCCACCACTAGATGGTAGTTATGGTAATGGGAAAATTTCCCATAATGTTTTGAAGTTGACATGTAATGGCTGTGTTAAGTTAGTAAGTTGCGCACTTTTTCTGCATCTCTAGTGTCAATAATTTTGGTTTATTTCACTCTAAAAAAATTTAAACATATATTTTGATGCCTAAAGAGTGATTTTGAGCATTGATTGCCATAAAATAATAAGGTAAAATAACTTTTTTGATTAAAAAATATATCTAGTCCAATTGGGAACACTATGCATTGGGTGTAGTTAAAATCAAGTTCTCATAATGTTGCCATTTGGAAACCCCTATCATTTTCACTGTAATTTTTACTATATTTTCAATAATTATATAGGATGAAAGATAAT
>JAAFCF010007112.1:3379044-3415787 GCA_013389785.1 Helicorthomorpha holstii
CATACACAGTATACACAAGCAGTATCCACAGCGATTTATTCACGCTGTCATTTTCGCAAAATGGCTTTTACAACTACATTTTACTCAGTGCTGATGACAATGTACAATTACTGTACCTTGAAATTGTTTTCCTCTAGACCCTTTAACAAGAGGCTAGATAACCAACATCTTCATCCACTCAAGTATAGTAAAAATATATTTTTATACAGTACCGGTACCGTACTATCACCGTCGCATCGTGGTAGCCATTTACACCAATTCACAGCAATTATAAAGACTTGACCGCACAGCTAAAGTTACAGGATCCGAAGTTTATGACAGGCCCGTTAAACGATCATACAGTGAAATAAGCGTTTGGCACACCACTGTCTTTTTTTATTTTAAGTTGTTATTAGTTAAAGTATTAAATAATAAGTACTTATTAATAACTTATAGCAACAGTAACAAGAACGCCGGTTTGTAATTAAAATTATCATACAATCACCCCTTAATGACGCATCAATAAATAATAATGAACTCGCCCTACAGAAAGTAAATATTGCGCAGAAATAAATATTGCAATCCTAGCTGAAGTGGTAACTACTGTTAAACTTACGTATTTACGCTATGTATAAGCCCCGTATAACAACCTGTTGAGTTTACGGCACTTATCAACCATCAACGGCTTTTCTAGAATACAATTATCAATATTAGCCAATATAGAATAACCATCATTATGCTATCTCTATACAATTATTGGTATTCTGTATTTAATGTAAGTTGGCCTTTCTTAAAAGTAAGGTTATGCAGGAAAGCTAGCAGTAAGGGGTTTATAAGAGGGTTAACATGTATGGCCATTATAGATTGCGCATATAATGTTTAACCTTCTTGTTAATACTAAGTGAATGTTCACTTTTACTTGGCGTTTTTTGTTTGCCGCCAAAGTTTTACGGAGCATAGAGCACGGAATTTGTAGATAAACTATGCCGAACTTGTGTCGATCGCTGACGGCAGCAACTTTCACGTAAACTTTAAATTTGAAGTAAAAATTGTTCAAATTGATAAATTTTAATAAAAGTTGCGTAAATAAGCTTATTTTAATGTTTTCAATCGTTGGAATGCAGTTTGCAAGCGTTTTTATCACTTTTTAATAACTTTTTAAAAACTTTTCAATCAAAGTTACAATGTTAAATCAAGTTCAAATATCCGCTGATATGTTTTTGACTTGAAAAACATACAATTTTTTAAAATTTATTTTTAAGCTTGCAAATGACATATAGCCTATTAATAACAATAAAAAAACATTTTTAAGACTATTTGCAGCTCTTAAAATTAAGAAATTAATTTTTTATTGAATAAAAACTGAATTTTTACAATTTTTATGTGACGTCATACACGTTACGGAGCATAACGTAATGACGTTTTTTGTTTTCAAAATTTGGTGTTCTTCACTCTGATTGGCTGTAACTGATTTGGCGGTAAAATGACTCCAAAATAATGTTGGTCAGTACTAGTGCGCGCTTGATCAACTGACTTTTTGACGGTGAAAGAAAGCACGGTAAAGGGCGTTTGTGAAGCCGTTACTGTTACGAGAAGCAGTGGACGAAAAACGTCGGAGGGCGATTAAATAATCTAAACATGATTCATTGAATTGTGTGGTCTCACTTAACTTCAGTAAGTGTTGTAATGTCATCGTATATTTTATTACAACAACATAAGATACATATTGTGATTATTGGGAGCTGGTATACATATTATAATATTCCCATCCAGTAAAAGGTAAGATAACAGCGGTAGGAAATTCGCTATTTCACGTACTTCAAGTAGACGTACAGTAAGTGTCATAAAATGGCTATCTCAAAATTATGGAGTTTATTTAGTCATAAGAGTTATAGACAAATTTAAATTTTATGTAATATGTTTTGGTACCGTATATAATAATACAGCCAGACACTCATAATACTACGCAATCAATTAATATTTGGTAGTGAAGGGAAGCACGATGAAAGAGTTTTTGGGATGCTGTGGCTGTTACGTAACTAATGGGCGAAATACTTTGACAGTAGATTAAATATTTATCATTCAAATGTGTTTTAATTAATCTTTAGTAAATGTTAGTGTGTTGTCTATTACAGTAATTTAAATTGTTTAAATAGTCAGTGACGGTCTGTGTTGCTGACTCAAAATGCGTAAATCGGGAGGACTGGTCGTTTTCATTCTCAACCGGTAAAAGAAAAGACTATGGCGGTAAGAAATTCGCTCATACATGTATCGTACTTTTAAGTGACTGTGACTCGCGAGTGTAAAAATTCTACAACTTAGGTTTAGATTACAAATAACGTACCGTATATACCGTAGGTTTAATTAACATATCACGTAAAAATACAGTATATTAATATGTAATTGACATAATATGGTACTGAAAGTGATATCTAACATGTTCAAGGTTATGACGAAGACAAGATGACGTCGTTTGTAAACAAACATAAACTACAATACAGTAATTTTCTTCGGTCACCATTAATTTTGGCGATGGTAAGAAGAACTTTGTGTTCAACTACAGTACTCAGTTATATTCCTGTCTAAATGTGAGTCTTGACAACTGACAATCTTCATTAAGGTACTGTAGATCAATGTTTATTAGTTGATCTTGAATGGTACCGGTATGCAATTTAATTTCATGAACGAAAATCGTTGTTTACACAAGTATGTAACTCCAAATTAGCACACAGTTTGTGTAACAAAGTTTTCAATTTTTCGATATTTCAAATCTAAATATGTTTTGGGAATTCTTACTATCGATATTTGTCTTTTAAAATTCAAATCATTCTGGAAATTAATCCAGTTACATCAAAGTTAGAGTAATTGCAACCATTTGTGTACGTTGATGCATCGAACTCCCGTAAATGCTATTTTCTTCATAATAATTTTTTTTCTGTTTTCATTTAATTTCAGATTATCATGAGTCACAAAACATTATCTCGGCGGTCGCCAGTTTGACACACATTTAAAAACTAATATCACAATGAAATGTGACAGTCACTATTTGAGTTAGTCCAATACTTTCTCAATTCGATGTGGAAAGTAAAACAACATAGCTAAGGATAAGCGTGAACTAAAAGCCAGCTTATTGAGAACTCGAATAAACTCGTAAAATACTCTTTTATTAACTTCCCCTGATTTTAATGCATAAAAGCTACTTTAGTGTATCAGGTAAATTTATGACTTCAGTAATCAATAGCTTTTTTAATTTTCAGATCATAATAATATCCAAAGCGCTGGAATTTAGTATATAATCGATACGTTATTGAAGAACTGTCATTAGATCCAAATAGACGCTTTGTGTACGTGGAATCAATTCATACTTGCATCTATGATGGATCTCAAGACCCGAGAGTTATCGTACGAAATTCAGAGAATTGGCAGAGTCAGGACCGTTGGAGATTGCTGGTGGAGCATGAATGATGAGGCTGCAGTCCACTATGCTGGAACTATTGATCATTCAACATGGTGATTTCGATTTCTAAATGACACTTTAGGACCATGTGATGCTCCAAGAGCATGATGGCAAATTGATCCTGTAATATTTATTCATTACCGTTTTAAATTACCAGTTATTTTTTATTTTTTAACATGTAGTTCGAACATTCAAGAGAACAGACATTACTTTTTGCGCAGGTTGGCACTAATAATTTTAAAAATCATTGAATTACTGAATATTTAAGAAACTACCATTTATTTAGTATACAATAAGTTATTTTCATAAGTTTTAATGATGATTTTATAGATGGGATTTGATGACTTGTTTTTGGGAAGAATTAACTATCAAGACCGAGGCGTCAGAAGAAAATTAAAAATGTTGGAAATGATGTGGAATGCCAGCGTCAATATCGGTTTTTTTTACATTTGGAGTTAAAATAGTCATAAATTAACGAAACTTATTATTACAGATTCTAAGTTGTTTACTGCAGTGTTTTCTGCTGGATTTTGTTATGACACCAACTGTTTAGATAACAATTCCTGACAATTGAATTGTCACTCCGAAGGTTTCCTCTACAATGTTTCCTCGCTAGGATATTTTCTTCATAGTAATTTGAAGTCTGAAATCTCTCTCAGCATCTCCAACTACTAAAATATTAGTATACGAGTATTACTAGACTATTTGGGTTGGTCTCCTGGCATTCACTTGACGAGTAGAAGGTATCCTAACAGAGATCTATTAAAAGGAAATGCGCTTTGGTATTGTCCTAGAAATATTTCTATTATTGTTTATAACTAAGTTAATATTTTGAAACAGGACAATCCACAATTGAAAGAGTACAACGTTGATGAGATTGTAGATTTATTGCTGGAAAAAAATGTTATGACCAGGTCAGATTCCATTAGTATTATATGCAAAACCGTATTCTTCTGATAAATGATCGGAACCAGTCGATGAATATGCTGCATTTGCCAGACACTAACTCTCCCCCCTAGTACAAATGGCTCAAAAGTTATTGTATTACTCTACTTTGTCTTGCTATTTGAATGCTTTGCATTCTGCAAACAAAACCTGGACTGTTAAATCAGATGACTTTCTTCCCTCATGCTAGTGACGAACATATTCGCCTGGAAACTTTACTAGTACGTCGTAATGTAAAGGACTTACCAAAATAACCAACAATATACTGCAAGTAAGTTTACTTAATGTCTGAAACCGGTTAAATTTAAAGTTGCTAGCTATGGTGAATATATAGTGCTCTAGCTTAAGTGATGCATTAGTATCAATTAAAAGTATTTATCTGATTTTGTCAGTATGACATTTTTCTATTTATTAAGAAGCAACTGACTGAGTATGTTTTAACATCCAATATAGGAAGGTACCAAGGAGATGCTCAGCATCACCATTCCATCTCGTAAGTCCAAATAGCATCATATTGTGATCTCGGTATGCATGAGCTAAGCATTTTTTGAATAATTTTAGTGGAACTGAGAAACTGGCCGTTGACTATGATTACATCGAGAGCTTAGATTATGGATTTGCTTGAGGTCAGGTATCTGACAGTGCATGTTTTTTGCAATGTGGATTTTTTAATAATTCATTCCATTAATAATTCGTTATGTAAACTTATTCCTTATGGAAGAACAAAAGTCCCACACAATGTTTATTGTTTTTATCTCAAAGTCAGGTACTGTACTTTGATGCCACTGAAAAACAGTTAAATGTAAGTATAATAGGTAAAACCCTAACTATCGTTGTGGAAACTTGAATAAATAATTGTAGAAATTTACATATAGGGGTTTTTTTTATTTATATTTTGAAATTTGACGTATTAAGTACATTGTTGTCAATCAGAGTATCAAGAAATTTTTAACTCCTGCCAATTTAATCAGTTTTTATTACATAATAAATGGCATTTTAACCTAATCATACTAACAATTCTTACATTATCATGTGTTTCATATATTTTAAATGGCATGGCATCTTTTACATCATTATATAAAATATTATGATATAATAAAACTGAATAAATGGCAAAAATCTTAAAATTTCCTGCTCCTCTAACGAACTCTTATAAACGGTAACCGTAAACTAATAAAATATACAGAATATAACACATTGGAGAAAAAGAGATCAGCTTATGTCCGAGTTCTAGTCTACGGAAATGCATACAGTATGTGGTCGACGATTCACAAGAAAATTTAATAACAAATGAAGTAAATTTGTAAATTCAGGCACGTTGACTTTACTAATGCTCAAGCTTTTATGGTTGAAATAATTGATTTCATTTTTTTTTCGATACTTGAATGCTAGTTTAGTTATACATTTCAAGGATACATTAGGGGCCAAGAGACTTAATTGCTGACTGCAAAGCACTTTTACAATGCAGTACGAAATTTATAGTCAACTTGGTTATGTAAATGACGATCAATTGTTGCCAAAAACATTTAACTTTAAATAAAAAATGAGGTATGAATAGGTTGTCTTAGACAATAAATGACTCCATAAATGTAAATAAGCCAATTAAATTTCATTGCTTAAAACCATTTACATTTATAATGAAGGCGCCTTTAAAATCAAAATTTGGGATTGGGAAATGCTAAATTGGCGGGTTTGTGGCAGTTGCCTAATCTTCTATCTATCTATACATATAAAAAGAATGTGTCTGTCTATCTGTTATTGTGTGTCCGTTATGCACTCCTAAACTATTCGTCCTGTCGCCATGAAATTTTAGGAGATTATTCAGGACACTCAGACGAACCTATGGGCCTTAAAACATTTTTAAATATTATTATAATACAGTATTTTTTTAATTAAATTTACGGAAAAAAGACTTTTTTTTGAAAATCACTTGGTATACAATTGTATACAAGTAAAAACAATGAATAGGACCATCGGTTGATTGTTTCGATGGGGTTTTTTTTTAGCTATTGACATCATTAACATGTTTAAATTCATTGCTAATCTCTATGGGAATCTGCGTACAGATGTGCCCCTTTTCTTTTATTTAAATACGGATTTATTATCAAATATCTGCATTCAAAATTTTGCGAACATTTATGACATAGTTGATAAATAAGTCATTTTAGGAATTTCTCATTAATTTTGAGACATTTTAAGTAATTATATTTTGACGTTTAAAGTCCTTTAGTTTTAAAAAACAAAGAAATAGGTGCAAATTAGGAAAGGTGTTACTTTTTGCAATAGTGTAAGTGTGGATTGTGCATCAATTTTTGAAAAATTAAATACAAGTTTTGATTTACTGGCTTTAAATTAAATTTTAGCCAAGAAATTAAAACCAAACTAAGCTATTAAGATTTTCACTTATACTGTACATAGTGGCAATTAAAAAACTAGACAACTATCTATCACGAGAATATGCAAAAACAAGTTATTGATTATGTGTAAACAATTGAGATTTAAATACAAATTACATTTGTTTTTTATAATAATTAACATCAAAAACAATTGCAATCGTTTTCGTATTACTTTTGGCAGAAATTCCGATGGAAAAATGAAGATAAAAATACATTGGCTTGAACGAGAATTTGTCTCGTTTCTTTAATATTCGTAAACTAATAACGCTTTGTCATTTTCATATCTAAAAAATTAAAATATATTTTTCTTTGCATTAATAATAATGAGAATCACAAATTTTCGTTTCTTTGACGTTTTTTTAATGTTATAGGAAGACATGAACAGTAAAAGTTATACAGTATTTATTTACTCTTAAACTGACAGACTCCAGTAACAATAATTAGTCAAAAAAAAACCTGTAGATAAAGAAATTTAGTAACGAAGTAATATTTCAGTTTCTTTAGTTTCGTGTTAAACGATTTTCATTTAAGGACTTGTGCAATCCCATGTGGTCTAGTGGCTAGGATACCTGGCTTTCACCCAGGAGGCCCGGGTTCGATTCCCGGCATGGGAAGTTTTTTTTAGTAGTATTCATAAACTTATCATTTGTTCTATTTAATACTGTTCATTTCATAAACGTTAATCTAAAATGCTTTTGATAATTTGAAATTTTTAAGTTTATGAAGTGCAATGTATTTCTAATTAAAAAATCGGTGTTAAAATTCAGTGAATTGGCTATGTTTTCAGTCAACTTTATTTTATTGATGCTTCTTGTAGTCAGAAGTATATTATAAAATACATGACTCCTTAATTTTTATATGCCCACGACAAATGTGTTCCTCGGTAGTATAGTGGTGAGTATCCCCGCCTGTCACGCGGGAGACCGGGGTTCGATTCCCCGCCGGGGAGATTTTTTTTTGAACAGCAAAATTTTGTGTACTGGTAATAAATATAAGTAGTTAAATGGTGTCAAAACATCACGTCACATCTGACAAATTAATATAAAAAGAATTTTTTTATTAAGAGAAAAACCACAGCAAAGGTGACTAGAGGCGCCACATATGGATTTTCCGAAATTGTATGATCACTCTGTAGTTTAAAATCTTTAATAAAGTATTGATTACATTTTAACAGAGTCTAAACTTTGACTTTGTCTCAGCAGCATGATCTTAATTAGATCAGGAATGAAAATGCATTTTTAAAAATCAATGAATTATCGTATTGATCTAACTTCAAACACTTAGTAGTGTCGTCAATTTGCTAATTACAATATAAACAAATAATGTGAATAGCAAATAGCAGCAAAAGATAATCAATGCTAATGGTACTGGTATGCTTTATTTACAAGATGTGCTCGTAGTGCTAGTCACGAAATGCACAATATTAATTTTGCTATAGCAATAACGATTAAAACTTAATCATAACACAACTTAGCACTGTATAAGTTAGTGAAAGCAGACGTCTTTGAATATAGTAACCAAAAATGAAGCTGAGCATATACGAAGCATTTCGACATTACATTTTCTTTTTCCAGTTATTCGGAATCGCGAGTCTACAAGAACAAATACCGTTTACTTTTTGCAATCGATTTCTAAGGAAACTGAGAGGATTTCTTGTTTTGATGGTACAAAGATTTTTGACCATATTGTTTTTGATTGAGATAGCCATCCTTTTCCGCAGTCCAGGCAAAAAACAAATCGATCAAGGTAATGCTATGCTGTTCCTAAATGCAAATTTCTTGGGGATGTTGATGTGGAAAACATGGATCAACCATCAAAAACTCCAATCGGATTTTATTTCAACAATGAAGCGATTTGTAATCAGCAAAAATACAGTCAACTTATCGAGCTACACAGCATTTAAATTTCTGGTTATTTTCACTTTAGTGAAAATTGTGGCTTTGGTTGTTTATTCGATTGGAAATAAAGAAGTAGCACCGGTACTTGTAATTAAAGGGATGGTTGTTATAAACTTAATTTACATGCCAATTAAGTGGTTACCGGTTACAATAAGTTGCGGTTTTGTGGGCTCAGCTGCCAAATTAGTTTATGCTGAGTTGGAAAAGATTGAGCAGGAAATAAAGAAACCCTTATCACCTTTGAAAATGAGAAGAATTCTAATGAAGGCATTTGAGAGATTTGATCATTTGGAAAAATTCAGCAAAGAAGTCAATGATATATTTACAATACCTCTTTTCATTGCATATTTTTTCAACATAATTTTGACGGCGTACATGTTTTCTAGTTTTTTATATACTGGATTGTTGTCTATTGTAGAAATAGCAATGGCACCTGCTTTTGATGGCAGTTTTGTTCTATTTATGAGTTTACACGCCATGTATTTTGCTGCAAAAGTCAACTCAAAGGTAATTTAATGTGATACATAAAGACAAATTGTTGATAGTTAGATAATTTGACGATTCATTAATTAATTTAACTGATTTTATATAGAAAAAACGATTAATGACTGCAATGGGATCCCAATTTTATAACAATCGGTCACTGCCATTGGAGCTCGTTAAAGTAATTTGTTAACTGAAATTTGCTGAATTTGCTAATGATTTAATTCTATTGAAAATTTTACATAGGATGTTCCTACTCAAATGGATTGGATATTAAAACACATGATCGACAATCAAGATTGGTTTACATTAGCTTATCATGTTGCAATTGATGAAGAATTCGTTCTAACAGTAAATCAATTACTGTATTATGTACTTTGACGAAAGGTTAAATTTAATCAAAAATATTTTTCTTTCTAGACTTCTCAAACTTTATTTGGGTTCATGGAAACATATATAGCAGTTTATAAAGTAGAACCAAATGGGATGTATGGGTCTAGTTTATTGAAGATATTTAAGCCAAAGATAGACTAGATTGCAATAAGTCACTTCAATAGAATATACTAATTGTGTAACTTGATGTAAAGCCACCGAATGACAAAAAATATTTAGTTTGTACTGAAAAACAACAGGTAAAAAACCTTAAATGTGATTTTATTGCAATTTTGTATTGACCAAATAATGCGTTGAACTTTAAAATAAGTAAAAATAAATATTTACTGGTAAATGTAAAGTCATTTTGTAAATGTAAAGTCATTTTGTAAATGTAAAGTCATTTTGTAAATGTAAAGTCATTTTGTAAATGTAAAGTCATTTTGTAAATTTAATATATTTTGTTTTTAATATCAATCACCTTGTAGTTTAAAATTTTTAATAGAGCATTAATTATTGATTTCATTTTAACAGCGTCTAAATGATGCATTTCATTTTAACAGCGTCTAAATGATGCATTTCATTTTGTCTCAGCAGCATGACCTAATTAAATTTGATGAAGCATAAAAATACATTTTTAACGATCAATGAATAATTTTAATGATCTAATTTCAAACACTTAGTTGTATCATCAATTTGCTAATTACAATATAAACAAATAATGTGAATAGCAAATAGCAGCAAAAGCTAATCCATGTTAATGTAATGCTTTATTTGCAGGATATGCAAGTCACGAAATGCACAATATAAATTTTGCTATAGCAATAACGATTAAAACTTAATCATAACACAACTTACATTTAGTCAGAAAAGCAGATGACTTTGAGAGGTGATCAAAAATGAAGCTGAGCATATACGAAAAATTTCGACATTACATTTTCTTTTTCCAGTTATTCGGAATCGCGAGTCTACAAGAACAAATACCGTTTGCTTTCTGCAATTTATTTCTAAGGAAACTCAGAGGATTTGTTATTTTGATGCTTCAACGAATTTTGACCATATTGTTTTTGATTGAGATTGCTATCCTTATCCACAATCCAGGTAGAAGAAAAATAGATCAAGTTAATGTGATTCTGTTCCTAAATGCTAATTTTTTGGGAATGTTGATGTGGAAAACATGGATCAACCATCGAAAACTCCAATCGGATTTTATTTCAACAATGAAGCAGTTTGTAATCAGCAAAAATACAGTCAACTTATCGAGCTACACAGCATTTAAATTTCTAGTTATTTTTACTTCAGTGAAAATTGTGGCTTTGTTCGTTTATTGGATTGGAAATAAAGAAGAAACACCGGTACTTACAATTAAAGGGTTGGTTGTTATAAACTTAATTTACTGGCCAATTAAGTGGTTACCGGTTGTAATAAGTTGCGGTTTTGTGTGCTCATCTGCAAAATTAGTTTATGCCGAGTTAGAAGAGATTGAGCAGGAAATGAAGAAACCATTATCACCTTTGAAAATGAAAAGAATTTTTATGAAGGCATTTGAGAGATTTGATCATTTGGAAAAATTCAGCAAAGAAGTCAATGATATATTTACAATACCTCTTTTCATTGCATATTTTTTCAACATAATTTTGACAGCGTTAATGCTTTCTGGCTTTTCATATACTGTAGTGTTGTCTATTGTAGAAATAGCAATGACCCTTGCTTTTGATGGCAGTTTTGTTCTATTTATGAGTTTACACGCCATGTATTTTGCTGCAAAAGTCAACTCAAAGGTAATTTAATGTGATACATAAAGACAAATTGTTGATAGTTAGATAATTTGACGATTCATTAATTAATTTAACTAATTTTATATAGAAAAAACGACTAATGACTGCAATGGGATCCCAATTTTATAACAATCGGTCAACGCCATTGGAGCTCATTCAAGTAATGTGTTAGCTAAAATGATTGTTAACTGAAATAATTTGCTTCGTACAAACAAATGGAAAATAGTAAAAAGTTGTACAGGTTGAACAAAATTTCTGCAAAAGTTGCTATGATGGCTTCTGATTAACTGCTAGTCATGTAAAACCGATTGAACCGGAATATTCAATGCCACTAACTTAAGAACTATTTAAATTTTTGTGGTTTTTATAAATGATGTTTAAACATTTTAATGATTTAATTCTAATGACAATTTTACATAGGATATTCCTACTTACATGGATTGGATATTAAAACACATGATCGACAATGAAGATTGGTTTACATTAGCTTATCATGTTTCAATTGATGAAGAATTCTTTCTAACAGTAAATCACTTACTGTATCATGTACTTTGACGAAAGGTTAAATTTAATCAAAAATATTTTTGTTTATAGACTTCTCAAACTTTATTTGGATACATGGAAACCTATACAGCACTTTATAAAGTAGAACCAAATGGGATCTATATGTCTAGTTTATCGAAGATATTTAAGCCAATGATAGACTAAGTTGCAATAAATCACTACCAATAGATTATACTGTGTAACTTGATGTCAGTTGTATATGTAAGTTAATTGTGTGTCCAAATAATGCGTTGAACTTTAAATAAGAAAAAATAAATATTTAAGTGTAAATATTTTCTGTAAATGCAATATATTTTGTTTTTAATATCAATTAAATACAGTCTATGAAATAATATTTAAATATCAATTTTATAGAAGAACTCTATACATTGTTTTTAAAATTTTAACATCTGTCTTGAATTGAAATTCCATCTAAAATACTTTAAAGAAAAACTAAAATATGTTTTTTGTTGCATTAAAGATAATGAACAGCACAAATTTTTGTTTCTTTTGCTTGTTGTCTTCCTATAACGTTTAAATAAAACGTCAAAGTTATATTTATTTAACTTCAGACTGACACATTCCAGTATCATTAATTATTCCAAAAATAACTGTAGACAAAAAATTAAAAAATTTTGGAAATACTTGTAAAACTGGTACTAAAAACACTATTAACGAAGAAATATTTCTGTCCCATTAGTATCGTGCTAAGCGATTCTTGTGCATTGGTAATAAATATAAGTAGTTAAATGGTGTCATAACTTCACGTCACATCTGACAAATTAATATAAAAAGAATTTTTTATTAAGATAAAAACCACAGCAAAGGTGACTAGAGGCGCCACATATGGGGTACCTTAATTATCTGATCACCCTGTAGTATAAAATCTTTAATAAAGTATTGATTACATTTTAACAGTGTTTAAAATCAGCATGATCTTAATTAAATATGACCAAGAATGAAAATGCATTTTTATAAATCAATGAATTATCGTATTGATCTAACTTCAAACACTTAGTAGTGTCGTCAATTTGCTAATTACAATATAAAGAAGTAATGTGAATAGCAAATAGCAACTAAAGATAATCAATGCCAATGGTATGCTTTATTTACAAGATGTGCTCGTAGTGCTAGTCACGAAATGCACAATATTAATTTTGCTATAGCAATAACGATTAAAACTTAATCATAACACAACTTAGCACTGTATAAGTTAGTGAAAGCAGACGTCTTTGAATATAGTAACCAAAAATGAAGCTGAGCATATACGACGCATTGCAACATTACATTTTCTTTTTCCAGTTATTCGGAATCACTAGTCTACAAGAACATCCACCGTTTACGTTTTGCAGTCAATTTCTAAAGAAACTCGGAGGGATGGTTGCTTTGATGCTTCAACGAACTTTAGCTATAATGTTTTTGATTGAGATAGCCATCTTTTTCAGCAGTCCAGGTACAAAACAATTAAATACAGCTAATTTATCGCTGTTTCTAAATACCAATTTTTTTGGAATGTTGATGTGGAAAACATGGATCAACCATCGAAAAGTCAAATCCGATTTTATTACAACAATGAAGCGGTTGGTAATCAGCAAAAATACAGCCAGCTTAACTAACTTTACTGCATTGACATTTCTGGTAATTTATATCTTGGTGAAAGTTGTGGCTTTCTTCGTTTATTGGATTGGAAATAAAGAAAATGTACTTATAGTTAAATATATGGTTTTTCTTAACCTGATTTACTGGCCAATTAAGTGGTGGCCAGTTGCAATCAGCTGCTGTTTTGTGAGCTCATCTGCAAAACTAGCGTATGCTGAGTTGGAGGAGATTGAACAGGAAATGAAGAAACCATTGTCACCATTGAGAAGGAGAAGACTTTTTAAGAAATCATTTGAGAGATTTGATCATTTGGAAAAGTTCTGCAAATATATTTACAATACCCCTGTTCATTGGATATTTTTTTAACATAATTTTGACTTCGTTTTGGCTTTCTGCTATTTTTTCTGTTGCAATAGTGGCGATTGTAGAAATAACAGTATCACATTCATTTGATAGCGGTTTTCTTATTGTAATGAGTTTTCACGCCATGTATTTTGCTGCAAAAGTCAATTCAAAGGTAACTTAATGTAATACATTAAGTCAAATCTTTACTAGTTAGATGATTTAACAATTCTTTAATTTTTATATAGAAAAAACTACTAATGACTGCAATGAGAGCTCAGTTCTATAACAACCGACCAACGTCCTTGGAGCTCATCAAAGTAAATTGTTAGCTAAAGCATCTGAAATGATTTTTTTAATGCAAAACGAAGCAATTGAAGTTATTTAATTTTGATGACAATTTTACTTAGGATGTTCCTACTCAAATGGATTGGATGCTAAAACACATGATCGACAATGAAGATTGGTTTACATTAGCTTATCATGTTTCAATTGATGAAGAATTCTTTATGACAGTATATCACTTACTGTATTATGTACTTTTGACTAAAAGTTAAATTTAATCAAAAATATTTTTCTTTGTAGACTTTTCAAACTTTATTTGGGTACATGGAAGCCTATAGAGGGCTTAATACAGAAGCAGAGCAGATCGATCAATATACTCTAATGAAGATATTTAAACCAAAGATAGACTAAGCTGTAGGAAAGCATTACAATAGAATACACTGACTGTGTAACTTGATGTAAAGCCACCGAATGACAAATAAAATTATTTAGTTTGTAAATTTATAATGCTCACAGAAAATCAAAAGATAAGAAACAAAATATTTTGGTGTAAGAAAGAAAACATTTTGGTGTCAGTTGTATATGGTAATTAATTATGAAATTATTGAAATTTTGTATTGTCCAAATAATGTATTGAACTTTACCATAAGTAAAAATAAATCCTTTGTTCCCCAACTGTTTTTCAATATCCAATAACGTATGTTTGAAGTACAGTATCAGTGTCCTATATCCTGAGTATAAGTTATATCCTGATATTTTTATGTCTTCACCTAATGTGTTCTTCGGTAGTATAGTGGTGAGTATCCCCGCCTGTCACGCGGGAGACCGGGGTTCGATTCCCCGCCGGAGAGATTGTTTTTAGTCAGATAATTAATGTTTTAAGTTAAGAGATTAAAGCAAATTTTATCATGTAATAAATATAAATACTTAAATGGTTTTAAACTTAACCTGAATTATCTGATCACCCTGTAGTTTAAAATATTTAATAAAGCATTGATTATTGATTACATTTTAACAGTATCTAAATGATGCATTTAATTTTGTTCCAGCAGCATGACCTAATTAAATATGATCAAGCATAAAAATACATTTTTAATGATCAATAAATTATCATATTGATCTAACTTCGCTCTTTTAGCAGTATCATTTGCAGCTAATTACAATATCAACAAGTAATACAGTATGAATAGCAAATAGCAGCAAAAGCCAATCAATGTTATTGGTATGCTTTATTTACAGTATGTGCTCGTAGTTTAAGTCACGAAATGGGCCTTGTTATTTTTGTTACACTGTAGCAACAACGGATCTAACTTAATCATAACAGGATTTGCTATAAGTCAGAACGTACAGTAAATGACTTTGAATATTAACCAAAAATGAAGTTGAGCATATACGACGCATTGCAACATTACATTTTGTTTTTCCAGTTATTTGGAATCATAAGTCTACAAGAACACTCACCGCTGACTTTTTGCAGTCAATATCTAAGGAAACTCGGAGGAATGATTGCTTTGATGCTTCAACGAACTTTGGCTATAATGTTTTTAATTGAGATAGCCTTCTTTTTCAACAGTCCAGGTACAAAACAACTAAATACAGCTAATTTAACGCTAAGTCTAAATACCAATTTTTTTGGAATGTTGATGTGGAAAACATGGATCAACCATCGAAAAGTCAAATCGGATTTTATTTTAACAATGAAGCGGTTAGTAATCAGCAAAAATACAGCCAGCTTTACTAACTTTACTTCATTGAAATTTCTGGTTATTTTTACCTTGGTGAAAATTGTGGCTTTGTTCTTGTATTGCATTGGAAATAAAGAAGAAGTATTTTTAGTTAAAGGTATGGTTCTCTTGAACCTAATTTACCTGCCATGTAAGTGGTTTCTGGTTGCAATAAGCTGCTGTTTTGTGAGCTCATCTGCCAAATTAGCTTATGCTGAGTTGGAAGAGATTGAACAAGAAATGAAGATACGAATGTCACCATTGAGAATGAGAAGACTTTTTAATAAATCAATTGAGAGATTTGATCATTTGGAAAAGTTCTGTAAAGACGTTAATGATATATTTACAATACCCCTTTTCATTGGATATTTTTTCAACATAATTTTAACATCGTTTTGGCTCTCTGCTATGTTTTCTGTTGCAATAGTGGCGATTGTAGAAATGACAGTATCACATTCATTTGATAGCGGTTTTCTTATTGTAATGAGTTTTCACGCCATGTATTTTGCCGCAAAAGTCAATTCAAAGGTAACTTAATGTAATACATAAAGTCAAATTTTTATTAATTAGATGATTTGACTATTCTTTAACTTTTATATAGAAAAAACAACTAATAACTGCAATGGGAGCTCAGTTCTATAACAACCAACCAACGCATTTGGAGCTCATCAAAGTAATTGTTAGCTAAAGCATCTGAAATGATTTTTTTAATGCAAAACAAAGCAATTGAAGTTATTTAATTCTGATGACAATTTTACTTAGGATGTTCCTACTCAAATGGATTGGATGCAAAAACACATAATCGACAGTGACGACTGGTTTACATTAGCTTATAATGTATCAATTGATGAAGAATTCTTTCTGGCAGTAAATAACTTACTTTATTATTTACTGTATTATGTACTACAGTACTTTTGACAAAAAGTTAAATTTAATCAAAAATATTTTTTTTATAGACTTTTCAAACTTTATTTGGGTACATGGAAGCCTATAAAGCGATTGATGTAGAAGCAGAGGAGATCGATAATTGTGTTCTAAAGAAGATATTTAAGCCAAAGATAGACTAGATTGCAGAAAAGCACAACAATAGAATACACTGACTGTGTAACTTGATGTAAAGCCACCGAATGACAAATAAAAATATTTAGTTTGTAAAATTACAATGCGCACAAAAAACTAACAGATAAGAAACAAAAAAAAAACATTTTTTAAATAATAACTTTATCTAAAAAAAAATTTTGATGTCAGTTGTATATGGTAATTAATTGTGATATTATTGGAATTTTGTATTGTCTAAATAATGTATTGAACTTCACCATAAATAGAAATAAATATTTAAGTGTAAATGCAACATAAATTTACTTTGTTTTTAAGTGACCAAATAAATTAAGTTGCTGCAAATAATTAAAGGATAACTTAAAGTTTTTGCCGTAAAAGTTCTTCCCAATCATCAATATTGCGTTTTAATTTTTTAAATAAATGCATATTTTTTTTGATTTTTTCACATAATGTATATGGTCAAAAAGGAATTCATCGTCAAATATTATTCCCAACATTATATTCTTTTGTTCTGTCTTTAATTGAAATTCCATCTAAAATATTTCAAAGAGAAATTCAAATATGTTTTTTAATGTATTAAAGATAATGAGCAGCACGAATTTTCGTTTCTTTGACGTTTTATTTAAACCTTATAGGAAAACATCAACAGTAAAAGTTATATTTATTTAACCTTAGACTGACACATTCCAGTATCATTAATTACTCCAAAAACGTGAGACAAAAAATTGAGAAATGTTGGAAATACTTGTAAAACTGGTACTAAAAACACTATTAACGAAGAAATATTTCAGTTCATTTAGTTTCGTGTTAAACGATTCTCATGCCAAATATGAATTATTTGTATTGCATTCTGCAGTACATAATTAAATACAGGATGTCCTGACATTTTTATGCCCTAACCCAGTGTGTTCTTCGGTAGTATAGTGGTGAGTATCCCCGCCTGTCACGCGGGAGACCGGGGTTTGATTCCCCGCCGGAGAGAATTTTTATTTGGTCAGATAATTAATATTTTATGTTAAGAGATTAAAGCAAATTTCATCATGTAATAAATACAAATACTTAAATGGTTTCAAACTAAACCTGAATTATCTGATCACCTTGTAGTTTAAAATTTTTAATAGAGCATTGATTATTTATTACATTTTAACAGTGTCTAAAATTCTAAATAATGCATTTAATTTTGTCCCAGCAGCATGACCTAATTAAATATGATCAGGGATAAAAATACATTTTAATGATCAATGGATTATCTTATTGATCTACCTTTGCTTTTTTAGCAGTATTGTTTATTTGCTAATTACAATATCAACAAGTAATAAGAATAGCAAAAGCTAATCAATGTTAATGGTATGCTTTATTGGCAGGATGTGCTCGTGGTTTAAGTCACGAAATGCTCCTTGTTAATTTTGTAGTACTGTAGTAACAAATGATCTAACTTAATTATAAGTACCAATAAGTCAGAGAACGTACAGTAGATGACTTCGAGAGTTACCTGAAAATGAAGCTGAGCATTTACGACGCATTGCAACATTACATTTTCTTTTTCCAGTTATTCGGAATCACGAGTCTACAAGAACATCCACCGTTTACTTTTTGCAGTCAATTTCTAAGGAAACTCAGAGGGTTGGTTGTTTTGATGCTTCAACGCTTTACGGCTATAATTGTCTTGATTGAAATAGCCATCTTTTTCAAAAGTTCAGATACAAGAAAACTAAATAAGGCTAATTTCCTGCTGTGTCTAAATATCAATTTTTTTGGAATTTTGATGTGGAAAACATGGATCAACTATCGAAAAGTCAAATCGGATTTTATTTCAACAATGAAGCGGTTTGTAATCAGCAGAAATACAGCTAGCTTAACTAACTTTACTGCATTGAAATTTCTGTTTATTTTTACCTTGGTAAAAACTGTGGCTTTGTTGTTGTATTGCATTGCAAATGAAGAAGAAGTACTTCTAGTTAAAGGTACGGTTTTTTTTAACCTGATTTACTGGCCAATTAAGTGGTTGCCGGTTGCAATATGTTGCTGTTTTGTGAGCTCATCTGCAAAATTAGCATATGCTGAGTTGGAAGAGATTGAACAGGAAATGAAGAAACCATTGTCACCATTGAGAATGAGAAGAGTCCTTAATAAAGCATTTGAGAGATTTGATCATTTGGAAAAGTTCTGCAAAGACGTTAATGATATATTTACAATACCCCTGTTCATTGGATATGTTCTCAACATGATGTTGACATCGTTTTGCCTTTCTTCTATTTTTACTGTTGCAATAGTGACGATTGTAGAAATAATAGTATCATATTCGTTTGATGGCGGCTTTGTTCTTATAATAAGTTTGCACGCCTTGTATTTTGCCGCAAAAGTCAATTCAAAGGTAACTTAATGTAATTCATAAAGTCAAATCCTTATGAGTTAGATGATTCTTTGACTTTTATATAGAGAAAACGACTAATTATTGCAATGGGAGCTCAGTTCTATAACAATCGGCCAACGCCCTTGGATCTCATTAAAGTAATTTATTAACTAAAGCAGCTGAAATGATTTTATTAATACAAACAAATGGAAAATAGTAAAAACCAGGACTAAATATTTATAATCAACGTTCAAAATTAATGAATTATTTTTAATAAACTAGCAACTAACATTTTGTTAGATTTTTAATCATTTGAACTTAAATATCGTTTTAACACTTTAATTAGTGAATTCTGTTGACAATTTTACTTAGGATGTTCCTGCTCAAATGGATTGGATTTTAAAACACATGATCGACAATGAAGATTGGTTTACATTAGCTTATAATGTTTCAATTGATGAAGACTTTTTTCTAACAGTAAGCCAGATATTATTATGAACTTTTGACTAAAACTTAAATATAATCAAAATATTTTTATTTATAGACTTTTCAAACTTTCTTTGGGTACATGGAAGTCTATAGAGAGCTTAATATAGAAATAGGTAACATCAATCAATATACTCTAATGAAGATATTTAAACCAAAGATAGACTAGGCTGTAGGAAAGCACTACAATAGAATACACTGACTGTGTAACTTGATGTAAAGCCACCAAACGAATAACCAATAAAATTATTTAGTTAGTAAATTTAAATTGGGCACAGAAAACTAATAGATAAAAAACAAAAACAAAAGAAAAATACACAAATATTTTTTAAATAATAACTTTATGTTAAAAAAAAAATATTGATGTCACTTGTATTTGGTAGCTAATTGTGATAGTATTGCAATTTTGTACTGTTCAAATAATGTAAGTTTATTAAACTTCACCATAAGTAGAAATAAATATTTAAGTGTAAATACGATATACTTAGTTCGCCAACTGTTTTTCAATATCCAATAGGGTGTAAGATATTTGAAGCATTAGTGTCATAACCAACAGCAGCCATTGTATAATTAGCATCATCTGCATTCATTATTTTATACAATTTCAGTCTATAGTTTTGAAATTTAAGTGACCAAATAAATTAACTTGCTGCAAATAATTAAAGAATAAATTAAAGTTTTCGGTGTCAATATTTTTTACCAAATAATCAATGTTGAATTTAAATTTTTTAAATAAATGTATATTTGTTTCGATTTTTCCACATACTTTACATTGTTAAAATATAATTCATCATCAAATATGATTCCCAACATTATATTCTTTTGTTACGTTATATTCTTTTACAAACATTTAAAATTTTTGTATTTATTTTTAATAGAGTATTGACTATTGATTACATTTTACATTGTTTAACTGATACATTTAATTTTGTGCCAGCAGCATGATCTTAATTAAATATGATCAAGCATAAAAATACATTTTTAACGATCAATGAATTATCACATTGATCTACCTTCACACACTTATCAGTGTCATCAATTTGCTAATTATAATATAAGCATTTAATATGAATAGTAAATAGCAGCAAAAGCTAATCAATGTTAATGTTATGCTTTATTTACAGAAAGTAATCGTAGTGCAAGTCACGAAATGCACAATATAAATTTTGCTATAGCAACAACGTTTATAACGTAATCATAACAGAAGTTGCAATAAGTCAGAGAACGTAGATGATTTTGAATATTAACTAACAATGAAGCTCAGCGTATATGACGCATTTCGACATTACATTTTCTTTTTCCAGTTATTCGGAATCGCGAGTCTACAAGAACAAATACCGTTTACTTTTTGCAATGTATTTCTAAGAAAACTCAGAGGATTTGTTGTTTTGATGCTTCAGAGAATTTTAGCCTTATGGTTTTTGCTTGAGTTAGCAATTGTTTTCAGCGGACAAATTGGATTAAAATTTCATAAATCTCATTTATTCTTATGCTTAAATCTAAACTTTTTGGGAATGATGATGTGGAAAACATGGATCAACCATCGAAAAGTCGAATCGGATTTTATTTCAACAATGAAGCGGTTTGTAATCAGCAAAAATACCGTCAGTTTAATCAACCCTCATGCATTAAAATTTCTGGCTATTTATACCACTGTGAAATTCGTGGCTTTAATGGCTTTATGGATTTGGGATGAAAATAAAAATATCGTCAAACTTACGGTTTTTTTAAACTTGATTTACTTGCCAATTAAGTGGTTGCCGGTTGCATTATGTTGCTGTTTTGTGAGCTCATCTGCCAAATTAGCTTATGTTGAATTGGGTGAGATTGAACAGGAAATGAAGATTCCATTGTCACCATTGAGAATGAGAAGAGTCTTTAAGAAAGCATTTGAGAGATTTGATCTGCTGGAAAAGTTCTGCAAAGAAGTTAATGATATATTTACAATACCCTTGTTTATTGGATATTTTTTCAACATAATTTTGACATCGTTTTACCTTTCTGCTATTTTTACTGTTGTAATAGTGTCGATTGTAGAAATGGTAGCTTCACATTCATTTGATGGCGGTTTTGTTCTTTTTATGAGTTTACACGCCATGTATTCTGCTGCAAAAGTCAATTCAAAGGTAATTTAATGTATTACGTAAAGACAAGTCGTTAAAAGTTAGATATTTTGACAATTCTTTTATTAATTTAACCAATCTTATATAGAAAAAACGACTAATGACTGCAATGGGAGCTCAATTTTATAACAACCGGCCAACACCCTTGGAGCTCATTAAAGTAATTTATTAGCAAAAATCAATTATTTTATTAGCAGCAGTAATGATTCGCTCAATACAATAAATGTAAGTTTGTAAAAAGTTACAATATACTGTCATTGTTTACTTAGGATGTTCCTGCTCAAATGGATTGGATGTTAAAACACATGATCGACAATGAAGATTGGTTTACATTAGCTTATAATGTTTCAATTGATGAAGAATTCATGCTAACAGTATATTCAATATTTTTATAAACTTTTTGAGTAAAGGTTAAATTTAAACAAAAACTATTTTATATCTAGACTTTTCAAACTTTCTTTGGGTACATGGAATCCTATAGAATGTTTCATGAAGAAGAAATATTTGAGAGCAGTCAATCTACTCTAACGAAGATATACAAGTCAATCATCGACTAGGTTGCAAGAAAACATTTCAATCAATTTCACCAACTGTAAAGCCATCAAATGTCAGATATCGGTCAAACGTTTTACATTGTAATATTAAATACACTATGCATTTAAATTTATAATGCCCCTTTTCTTTTATTTAAACGCGGATTTATTGTCAACGAACTGCATTCCAAATTTCTCGAACATTCATGACCAAATTAACAAACTGTATGTTATTTTAAGAATATTCCATTTATTTTGTGACATTTTAAACAATTATACTGCAATATTTTAAGATATAAAATAAAGAAATATGAACTGTCTCCAGAAGCATGAAAACGGATGAGTGGGGGCATAATATTCATGGTGATAGCACTAAGTTGCTAACCTTAGAGCAATCGAATGTATCAATGTTTACTTCAATAACTATATAGTCATTATTGGATCCAATGCCAATTAAATAAACACGGTCATCAATTGCAAATGATTTATAATAAAAAGCCATACTGGCTGGCAGCTTTAACTTTTTGCAGTTGGTATGTCCACACCATTTTTATTACACTTAAAGAGGCTACTGAAGATTTGTGGTGACACAGGTAACTCAAATAGTTAAGAGAGCAAAGATAAAAAAAAACTAATTTTACGAGCATGCTTGCCTTTATAGTCAAATGTCTTAAATAGTTATCTTGATCTCATCAATTAGAATACACTTAGCAGTCAACCAATCACCAATTGTAATTTTAAAAACAAGCCCTAACCAGTTAAACCGTTTTAAACGGCACAGATGTCGAAAACAATGAATTGTCGAAATTGTTTTCGTACCTCGTTTTGTTAAGGTCCTTTCGATGAAAAAAACAATCGAATAAAGTTTTCAGTTTTTTTTAGAATTTAGGTTAAATTAAATATAGCTAAACTTATTTATTATATAAGGTATAACTAAAATAGAACTTAAGTACCAAAAAAGAATTGGAATCAATTATTTTAACCATAAAAGCTAATGCATTAGTTAACAGTATTATACAACAAGAACTGATTAAATGGCAGGAGTTTAGAAATTTCTTGATGCTCTGATTGACAATAATTTACTGCAGGTTTCCACAACGATAATTAGGGTTTTGCCTACTGTGCTTACATTTAACTGTTTTTCAGTGGCATCACAGTAGTTGACAATAATAGAAAATAATAGGTGTGGGACTTTTGTGCTTCCATGATTAATAAGTTTACTTAACGAATTATTAATGGCCAGCTAATAATAAAACGTAATATAAAAAATCCACAATGCAAAAAACATGTACTGTCCTGTATCGTGATGCTGAGTTTATCTCCTTGGTTCCTATATTGGACATTAAAACAGACTCAGTAAATTTGATATTTATTAATAGCAAGAAAATTGATCAAGTAAAAGTTATGAGTTCATCATAGTAACTTTGATAGTTCACTTAACTGATAAATGGTTCTCATTTATAGCACTCAAATTACAACGTACTGCGAGCTACAATCTCATCAACGTTGTAGTCTTTCAATTGTGGATTGTCCTGTTTCAAAATATTAACTTAGTTATAAACAATAATAGAAATATTTCTAGATCATTTCCAATGCACGTTTCATTTTAATGGATCTCCTTTAGGATATTTGCCAAAAACAAGCCATAAAATCCCATCTATAAAATCATCATTAAAACTTATGAAAATAACTTATTTTATAATAAATAAATGATAGTTTTATTACATATTCAGTAATTTACGGATTTCTAAAATTATTAGTGCCAACCTGCGCAAAAAGTGATGCCTGTTCTCTTGAATGTCCAAACTATATTATAAAAAATAAAGTATAGGTAATTTAAAACGATAATTAATACCAAATTGTACAGTATCGATTTGATTGAGATAATATCTCAGATATTATTTGAGATAATATTCGAGATATTATCTGAGATGTGGCTCATACGTGAGATAATATCTGGGATGTGGCTCATAAGTGAGATAATATCTGAGATGTGAAAACAACATCTGAGATATACAAAACAAGTCGTGGCCCTTGCAGGGCTGTGTAGTATATGTTAATTAAACTCTACATCTAAGTTTTAGAAGTTTTCCATTCGATGACACTCGCGAATCACAGTCACTTAAAGTACGTAAAAGCGAATTCCTTACCGCCATAGTGCTTTCTTTTACCGGTTGAGAATGAAAACAACCAGCCCTCACGATTCACGCATTATGAGCCAGCAACACAACTCATCATTAACTATTCCAACCATCTAAATTATTGTAATAGGCTACACAATAACACTTACCGGTACTTGAGTTTAATGAAAACACAACTGAATGCATTATATCCAGAATCTTTACTACTGTATAATGTGAAAATATTTCTACCGTTCATTACGAAATAGTCATAGCATCGCAAACACCCTTTCACTGTGCTTCTCTTCACTGCCAAATACTGTGCATGCATGATGCACCTACAGAATGCTATGATTGCATAGTATTATGAGTGTCCTGTATTTTTATATACCGGATCCTGTACGTATTACATCAAATTAAATTTGTCTATAATTCTTATGACTAAGTAAACTACTGTATAATTTTGAGATAACCATTATTTTGATGAAACTAACGTCTGATTGAAGTACGTGAAACAGCGAATTTCCTACCGTTATTATCCTACCTTTTACTGGATGGAAATATTGTATGCATACCAGTCCCCAATAATCACAATATATATCTTATGTTATTGTAATAAAATATACGATAACATTACAACACTTACTGAAGTTAAGTGACACCACACAATTCAATGAATCATATTTAGATTCTTAAATCGCTCTCCGACGTTTATCATCCACTGCTTCTCGTAACAGTAGCGGCATCGTAAACGCCCTTTTACCGTGCTTTCCTTAACCGTCAAAAAGTCTGTTGATCAAGCGCGCACTAGTACTGACCAACATTATTTTGGAGTCATTTTACCGCCAAATCATTTACAGCCAATCAGAGTGAAGAACAACAAATTTTGAAAACAAAAAACGTCATGACGTTAAGCTCCGTAACGTATATGACGTAACATAAAAATTGTAAAAATTCAGTTTTTATTCAATAAACAATTAATTTATTAATTTTAAGAGCTGCAAATAGTCTAAAAAATGTTTTTTTATTGTTATTAATAGGCTATATGTCATTTGCAAGCTTAAAAATAAATTTTAAAAAATTATATGTTTTTCAAGTCAAAAACATATCAGCGGATATATGAACTTGATATTACATTGCAAATTTGGTTGAAAAGTTTTTGAAAAGTAATTAAAAAGTGATGAAAACGCTTACAAACTGCATTCCAGTTATTGAAAACATTAAAATAAGCTTATTTACGCAACTTTCATTAAAATTTATCAATTTGGACAATTTTTACTTGAATTTTAAAGTTTACGTGAAAGTTGCTGCCGTCAGTGATCGACACAAGTTCGGCATAGTTTATCTACAAACTCCGTGCTCTATGCTCCGTAACATTTTGGCGGCAAACAAAAAACGCCAAGTAAAAGTAAACATTTACATAGTATCACTGAAAAGGTTAGATATATTAGACGCATTATATAATGGCCATAATTGTTAACCCTCTTTTTAACCCCTTACTGCTAGCTTCCTTACATAACCTCACTTTTAAAAAAGGCCAACTTACATTAAATGCATAATAATAACATTTGCATAGAGATAGCATACTAATGTTTATTCTGTGTTGGCTAATGTTGATAATTGTATTCTAGAAAAGTGAACAAGTGCCTTAAATTCAACAGCTCACTATACGGGGCTTATACATAGCGTAAATACGTACGTTTAACATTAGTTACCACTTCAGCTAGGATTGCACAATTTATTTCTGCGCAATATTTACTTTCCGTAAGGCGAGTTCATTATTATTTATTGATGTGTAATTGAGGGATGATAGTGTGATAATAATTTGAATTCCGAACAGGCGTTCTTGTTACTGTTGCTATAAGTTATTAATAATTACTTATTATTAATACGGTAATTAATAACAACATAAAAAGAAAAAGACAATGATGTGCCAAACGCTTATCTCACTGTATAATCGTTTATCGGGCCTGTCATAAACGTCGGATGCTGTAACTTTAACTGTGCGGTTCAAGTCTTTCTTTTCTAGTCTCAACGAATTGGTGTAAATGGCTACCACGATGAGACGGTGAGAAATTTGTTTATGAATTTTACTGAACTAATCGCTACAGTAATTTTAAAAATCAATGAACTATGGAATGGTGTAACTCAATTTTGAAGTGTTAAAAATACTAAAGACAAGGCAGTGCTTTTCAAAGTGTGGAGGCAATCGTCCTAAGAAGATTACGAGAAATGAGTCAAATAACATTACCGTGGTTTAACAACTACAAGCGGCCAGACAAAATTTGATATCGAGTAACAAATATATATACGGTAATCCATCAAACTTTGGATAAAACATGTGAGACATCATTCATGTTAAGATTAAGCCATTAAGGTAAAGCCCAAGATAATTTTGTTTAAACTTGGAAACTAAATAGTAACCATAAAGCGGTGATAGAAATATGACGGCTTGGACGGCGGGTAACGGATGCGCATATGGCGGGGGAAATCTAGCTGAGACACCGTGGATCAACATTAATTTTTGACGAAGGCAACTATTGAGTTATAAACTAACAATCTAAACCATAATTATTATTGTATAATCTTGTAATGCATCAGTTTAGTGTTAAGCTTCGATTACTCGAAAATGGTGGAGGAAATTGTGTCTTGGTTCACAGGTAAAGACTTTTGAATTACAGTAACTGTAAGTATTACCGTATATTAAATCATTAGAACTATGAATGGTTATTTGTGTTATCTAATACCTAAACACTTTCTAGAGAAATTGTAAAGTACAATTATGAGCTAAAAAAATAAATTAAAGCAAGTTTGTCTTAAAATTCAAAATAAACTACCGGTATCTATTAAAGTCTGTCTTACATAAATACTTTCAATGTCACTTTTGACTTAATTTATAGTTTACAAAGTTTTGCAATTCATTGAAACGATTGCATTATACAATCAAACCTAAACTTTCCTATTAAAGTTGCATTTTATTGACTTTTCATCGCAACGCACCATTGTGTATATGGTTTAACTCAATTAAGGGGCAAACCTAAAAATTCTCATTTTTATTTTTTTCTTAAATATCGATGAAATTGATGTAACTTGCTCATAAAATACGAAAACAATAAAATTGTTTGACAATGTGGAACTTGTTTACTGATAGATAGGAAATAGAAAGATTATTTTTTTTAAAGTAAATATTTTACAGTATTACGAAAGCATACTGAGAGTTTTTTTGGTGTATCAGATGGGAAAACTTAATAGAGTTTTTATGGGAGAATTTAAAAAGCTCTTGTTATAGTTTGTGTTAGTCAGTTGTTATAGCTAATTTTCAATTTTCGGTATTTATAAATGCAATACATATTGTACATTTCAGGACAGACGATGCATACTTTGAGCAGTGACTTGGCTGTGAGACTGTGACATTGAGTCTGAGACAAGGATTGGGAGTCCTAGGTAAGTACAGTATTTAAGTAACTGATTCTGTTATTAGGAGTCGCATGATTTTAACGAGGAATTGTAAAATCTTAACAAAATGTTAATTGGTTGCTATTTCCATGTTAACTTTTGATCTAGAAACGGTTATAGCTGTGACGTTTAACGAAGAAAACGACGTTATGCATTTCCTTACAAATCATGCGAAAACACAAGAAAGAAAAGTCAGGTAGCGCTATTAACAACAGCAGCTGTGAAATCGAGCTTCAAAAAATTGTATGTGTAACAAAAGTAATGTTATCCCAAAGTTTACAATTTAAAGTTTTAATCAAGCTGTCCTGAATCTCCAGAGGTTCTGAAATGTCAGTGCGTGATGCTGAGGAAAGACTTTTATATGACCAATTAGATGTTGATAAAGTTGATATTTTAAGAAATTTATTAAATAAGTTAATCTTGAAGAATAACTTACATAACATTTCTGAAAGAAGTCCCAGAAGACTGAAGATTCGAAGTCACTTTAACCTGCTAGAACAAAACATGAACAGCCAGTTCAAGTTCATAATGAGACGTTGAAGTCTATTGTGATGCAGTTTCACACTGTCTGTGATTGTGTAATTAAAGACAACACAGCTAAATTAAGGTTAGATATCCGCAGTGCGATTGTAGATGGAAAACAACAGCAGAAGAAGAAGCATAAAACCGGTGAAGTTATACTGGATAATAACTTTTACTTGCTTATAATGTTGCATATTGTCACTCAGGATGATAAAGTTTATAAAGTAAGATAAACTTTAAAAACCTTTGTTTAAAAGCATTCAAGAATATAATATGAAATTATTGTTAAGTTTATCGGGAAATGACTCACCTTACAGTTGGACCCCCTGCTGAATTTTTTGTTGGGTACTGATGAGCGCTTATATTTGGTTTGGTTGGTTAATGAATCGAAATGTTTTAATGTTATTGTTCTGCTTGTGATCGTGGATTTGTTTTGGTTGTTAGGACTGAACGGTCAATTTGTTTATTTGGTGCAGTATCATCAATGTCATTTTGAATTGCACCAGCTGATGAGGACTCTTCTCCGAATATCGTGTCAAGTTTGGAGATTTCAATGAGAAGAAGTTTTAGCGTTTCTAATCCGGGCCTGACTAGTGTTTACACTCGAAGGTTTTAATTGCTAACTTTTCTGGTCCAAATAATAATTTAATTTACAGAAGCTATGCGCTTTGAGCAAGTTGAAAGACGTATTGTTGAAATTAAACTGGGCTTTAAATCTTAGTAGTGCTTATACTTTTAGGCACGTTTTACCGGCACCTAATTGAACAATAAAGTAATCATTTACTGTACTTATTTTAAAATAATGAACTAATGAATATACATTTTTAGTTTTCTGTGAAGAAACGTGGTCGATTTTGTAACTTCACTTTTGTGTACGAAAGGAAAAGTAGAGCAAAGCAAAATGGAAAAGTTTACGGTCTACAGCAAATGACTAATTATGATCCGTGAATCACTAACTAATCCTGGTGCATCTTTAACCAATGTGTGGAATTCGTGCTGGGTATGTGTTAATTAAAGGGCTCGCTTTTACTTGAAAGTGGTGACAAAATTATCAGTTAAAAATTAAGATTTTTAATATGTGATTTAGTAGTTAACATATGTGGATAAATGGAAGTTGAAGATGTTCTATCAGAGTGCCAGGGAAATCTAAAAGAGGAACTAACCATGAATGCGGTTGAAAGAGTCAAAAGTAAAGGTTTTATTAACCGTTCTTATTATGACTTACTTAAGCTTTACTGTCGCATTTTGGCTGGATTGAGTTAAACCGACCGATCTACATCATTTTTATGCTCTACAATTTGATGTAGAAATAGCTAATGTAAAATTAGCTTAACCACTAAAACTGTAGGCTTCTTGTAGCCAATGCCAACTAAAATGATTCTAACAAAATGAACATATGCAATATATCTGTATTTTCTGGTCATTATTGCGTTATCCTTGTCATTATTAATTGTTTTTAGAAAGCTTTTTGGAGTTGTTGCCAGTTACCTGCATGAGCGTTAACATGTCAAGATCATTTTGAAGTATCAAGTTATAATATCCTGGTAAATAATTTGTATAATTAAACAGTAAAGTGATAATTACAGTATCTTTGTTAGTGACTGTAGGGTTGAAACCCTACAGTCACTAAATTTATAGGGCTTTACTGTCAAATTTTGGAGCTATGAGCACTGACAGAATTATAACTTAAATAGTTAGAGCGTTTATCATAACGTATTTAACAAGAGGAGGAATAATTACTTTTCTTTTGTAGTAATCGTTTTCTTTTAAGTGTAACTAGAAGTCATCTTTATGAAATATTATCAGTTCAAAAAGCATACGGTACGCTTTTTTCTTAGAAGTATTTGTATTTAACACTTTCATATTATTTCTTCAAGATAAGGTACAATAATTATTTAAAAATTAGTTTTTAAAATTATTAACTTTTGAATTGAATATACTGTTTTTTTTTAATAGTAATTTGTTAATCTAACCAGCAATACATTTAAAACGTTTACTATTGAATACCATATTTTTATTGTACAGTATACAAAAATCTTGTCAATGTTATAAACAGGTTATGCTTTGAGTTTTTAAAAAGTGGTCGATCTAATGGTATTCGTTTTATGTTTCAGTTCCATTTGGCGTTAGTCAAATGATAAAACAATTTTCATTTCATTTTATGTTAATTACATTTTATTTTAATCGTACCGAAATAATCAAATTTATGTTTTTAAATCTTGAAATCACTTAGTTTACAATATTAATTTAAATTTTTATTATTTTAGATGGTTGTTCGAAAATCAATTTTGTCCAATTCCAGTAGGCATTCATAGTGGTTCCTCCGCCCTAACGTCGCCGGATGGTTCCTAATGACTAAGCGTTATGTTCACTAAATAAGAAAACAGTGCATTACTATGACAATTTGCAAACGATTGAAGTTTTAAAGTTGTCATGTACTGTACGTTACTTTTAAGTTGCTAAAACAAATCTTGCGGGAGTCGCTGTTTTCAAGTTTAATAGAAAATGGTAGCATAATAAAAACTTGTTTCTTTATTTCACATCTGTTAAGTAAAACAAAATTAATAAACAGTAAACATTATAACATCCAGATAATAAATTGCAGTGTAGTACACGATCTGATACGACAAAACAGACAGTGTACCAACGTAGTATTTAATTTCATAAAAATCATTTTAATGTTAGACATTAAATAAATACCTAGTGAGTTATAAACTGAAACGATAATTTCCTCCAACAATATCAAAGTAACGGGAATAATAGCCATTAGAACACGTGAGATTTAGTCTCGTTTCTTTATTGGCAACGTAAAAAATAACGTTCACATTGAGAACATCACTCGGCATAGTTCTTGTCATATAACCTATAATCAATAATATTAAAACAGGACTCATATTAGGCAATAAAACTTTATTTGCTTAAAACAGTGAATTTTGATCAAAATTGACCGGCTACTTGGTCTTATTGCACACTGTTTTAAGCACTGTACAACTTTATATCGGCAAACCAAAATGCAATTTTACATATTTAAAACATAATATAATTGATGTAATATACATAGAACTTACCTTAATATTTTTTTATGTAAATTTTAGCAACAACTCTGTATTTTTAGTCAAACCACAGGCGTGGATTTTGTATGCATCACGTGGTTTTATGTGGTCTTTAATTTTGCTATGTAATACATGACTGTTTTATTATATCTCTTGTAATTTTTGCAATAATATAATATCGTATTGAATATCTGTCTAATTTTAACTCTAGCAGTTAATTTATTTGATAATAATTATTATATGCAACAGAGATTTCATTAAATCGAGGGACTATTTTATGTCAACCAACAACAAACTTTTGTCCATTATTGCTATAGCCGTTGTTAGCGCAGGGTTACATAATAAGCATTACGGTATGTGATGCAACTGATAAGGTTGAGCAACCGGGTTTGAGGCTAATTGCAATGGAAGTGCTTAATAGTTGGCTCATTTGGGCGTGCATTATTATGGCTCTTTGAAAAACATTCATTGCGTAGTAGTCTTGCCTTTTAATTTTTAAAGTTTTCAGGATGGATGGGGATCGGTGTCTCAACGAGCAGTGACAACAACTTCATTAAATTCGGTTAAAATCTAAAAGAAGATGTGATGAAGTTGTAATATTTTGATGAAGAAGATGCTCTAGAAATGGAAGAAAATCTTCAAAGAAAAATAAGAGGCATTTTTCAACTTCATTTCGAACGTCATAATTTGGGTGTGGAACTTAACGGCAGACAACGGTCGAAATGCACGGTAGGAAATATTTTAAAATATCATTTTCATTTCTAAAGTCTATTATTTTTATCAATAAAATATAAGTTGAATCAATTTCTGATGGGAAATTGGTTTTAAAAATGGGTTTATTTTGGGTCTTAATTTTAGAATTTCTCGGTTAATATCAATCAACAAAATGGCGTTACTGGTCATGTTGTTTGAGAAGATGAAAAAAATGGCTATCATTACAAAAACAACTTTCACTGTACAGAACTGCGCATGTCTTGTAATCTCACGCCACTGATCTGTTATGTAACTATCACATAGGGAAGTACCGGTATAACATATCCCGGTAACTGTATATTAAAAATACTGGTACAATTAAAATAAGAATTTTATAAACTAAAAATAATTGCTTATAATTTGTGTGTACAACTTCACAAGTGTAATATTATTAAACAATATTAGCATATTAATTTCATAAATATCGAAATATGGACTATTGGTCTCTATAAGTGAAACAAATATAATAAATCTTGATGAAAACCAATTTAAGTTAGTTTTGTTTTAATAACAATTCAACAAAACAAGCTTTTATTAAAATTGATGCAGCTTTTATTAAAATTGATGCAACTTTTATAATAAAGTAATGAAAGAAATTCTTATTGAAAGTATTGCAATTTAGTTTTGTTTCACTATTAGTTAAATTCGATTTTACGAGTTTTTTTTCATGATATATTTTATTAAAATTCATTTCTACAAATCAAAATTAAATGCTTTTTTTTTAGATGATTGGTCTCTTGGAAGCTGTGTGACGCGTGTGTATGTGTGTATTTTGTGTGTGAAATCTTTTATGGTCTCAAAGTGCTTTGGATTACGGTTATCTAGTGGGGAATTCAACTAGGGAATATTTTCATTTGAAGAAAATTTCCCACCAACATTAGCTTCACAAAAACGGTCAGACAATGTCAACTATTTTAAATTGAGCTTGTTTAATGAAGATAAATTTTATGTTATTGATAAGCAGTAACATAAACATTATCATTTTAAAAAACTAAAGCTCAATAGTGTTTTTAAGCCAATGGTTTTAACCAATAGCTAGGAGTTGTATAAAATACACAAGTAGAAGTGTATTATAGTTAACCCCTGCTATGAGACACTTTATCACTTAGAAAATAACAAAACAACTCTTGGCTAGTAGTAGGATTGTTTAATTTTGCTTTTGCTTTTATTTGTTTTACAGTTTCTGTGCCATATAAGCGGATCACCATTGGACCATAGAATTGGAGTACAGTATGAAGAAAATGAAAAAGGTTGTGTGCTGCGTATAATTGTACGCTAGCACATAGGTTTTTGCAATTTCCCCAAAACAATGTACTTTTCTGTTTTTTACAGTAAGCCTATCTAACTGCCAGGATGGGTTTCTTAACACTTACACATTAATGTTAGATTGCACAGTATTACTGGCTGGGCGGTAGTACTTACAATGTGCACTTCTTGGATAGCTTTATTGAGGTGTCCTAACTAGGATGTTTATTTTTTAATATATTGCAGGTTCTTTGACAGATGAAAACATCGTGGGACATCCAGTGTTATAACTTTTATAGTGTAGATTTAGTATTTTTTAGTAAAACCATTGGCTTCATTTGTGTATTGTAATACTTATGTAACTAATGTACTTATGTTTACATGTACTTATGTTTGTAATGGGGGGCAAATACACGGGTGTGATGAACAGTTAAGGAATGTTAGGGATATGCTATAGTGCAAAGTGATATAGTGAGTTTGGCTGGTTGAAGATTAATGAGTTGTCTTTTGGTTATTTAAATGTAACCAATAGTCACTCATTGATCTCCTAACACAGTCGAAATACTTTACAAGTCTAAAGGGGTTAGATTTCTAAAGTATTTCAGATCCAATTTTCATTGTGTATTTTTCTTAAATATATTGATCACCTTACATTTGAATAACATTTTTAAAGTATTTTTCAGAGGTTCCAGAATGTTCGAAGTGATTTTTGGTAAACTGGTATCAGTAAGTTGTATTACAAATACTGTATAATCAAATTTGACGATAATAGTTGTATGTATATTTCTTTATAGCCATCAACAGCATTTCAATGCAATGTACAGAAAGCAGTGATATTGCAGTTTTGGATGAAGGGATTTTGAAGGTACTAAGTGTTCACTTTATTAAAATTATCACTATTTTAATTTGATGTTTTTTCGTTATCTTATTGTTTATAAAGGACTCTCGGATTATAAGTGGCCTTTCCAGCATCTTAAATTTAAGTACTTTTTGACTTTAATTCACAATCAATTGCCTTGTTTGATTTTAGGGAATAAGCTTTATGGTTTCTGGTATAATACGAGACAACAGTGACAAAAAAGGCTGACTGGGAAAGTATTACATTTTTAGGTTAATTGAAATTAAATTGATGTGTGGGTTTGTTTTTTCCAGGAATAATATTGCCTATTGGTTGCTGGTAGACATGACTGATAACACCTTTAAAAATTCAAGTTACTAAAGTCTTCACTACAATTTCTTAATTTGGATTTTTTTAAGAAATCATACTTTAGATGAAGCTATGTAAAAGCAGTATAGACATGATATTATTCATGGTTAATTATATTCTTTAATAATTTTGAATTCGTTGTTTTTTATATTTTTTACAGAAGACAATAATTTCGGAGACCAATGATTATTTGGGATTAAATAGTTTTGTTTATTATCTTAAATGTAAGCATTCGTACTTATAAATTTGTTAATTAATTTTTTTGGTGTTTTAGTTGTAGTAAAAGAGCGTCATTTTACCTGGTGTAACAATAGGAAGCAGGACTATCGTCATGTATTTTTAGTTTAGATTGGACTGGTTAAGCATAAGAGTATAACATTGATGCTGTACACAGCACTTTGAATGAAGCCAAGGTTTATAATCATCAATAATTACAAATTTAATTTTTAAAAGTTTTTTTTTTACAGTTGCTGGATACTCTTGGAAGGAATCGTCAATATAGTTTGTGTTTTGCAAGTCTGAACATGTATAATTTAACATCGTAAATTTTTTTCACATGGTTAAAAGTTAAACTCGTTATTATTTTTATTTATTACAGCTTAATACTGGTTTTATCTGTGGACCGCCACATGTGGAAAGTTTCAAGATTAAGGAAGTTGCTATATTGTGTTTGTAATTTTTAGAATTTTTTTTTTAATTTTTAATTTTAATTCCAGCATTAGTGTCAATGATTTTTCAACGAGAACCGGATTGCTACTTTATAGGAATTTACATGAAATTTTCGATGAAAACGTTAGCCATGGGGGCTTCTGGATGAAAATTTGTCATTGTGTGTTTTTTAATAGCGATTGTATTCTTTTATAATGTATTGTTAATTGATGAATTTCAAAAGGTTGAATTCGCAGCAAAAGTTCGTAATGTTATAGGGTGTAACATTGTGTTCGGAATAATCGAGTTATGTGCATATGTTATTTTAATTGGTCATTATGTTGTAAAATACTGATTTTGTAGAGATACAAGGTTGATAATGGTATCATTGCAGTGATTTTAATATAGGGACTGTATATCAAAAGTAGTATACAGTGTATATCAGAAATAGTGGAGTTTAAAGATATGTTGGTTAGCTGGTTACACTGGATATTAGAGGGTTTAAATCTTAAGGTTTTTTACTGCAATGATTATAGTATGTTTCATTATTAAATATGTAAATGTTGGCTTGGGGTAGTACAAGGTTAAAGCGGTGGGGTTTTCATAATGGTTTATCATTTAGAGTATTGTCATTTGTATTTCAAGTGAATGGTTAAATGCTATATTGTTATGTAAATGTCTAGGATTCTAGGTAATATAGTGCCATGAGGATGACTACTAGTTCCACTCATTTTTGGGCAAGGAGGAATAAGTGAACAAGAAGTAAAACCACAACTAAATGAACTGCGGTCATCAGATAGAATATCTTTGAAAAAGTATCACCGGTAAGTCCAATTTGAACTTCCACAAAACAGTTAAGTACAAAAGGTCACAATTATGAAAAATTAAATTGGTGAAGTTATCGGTATTCATAAAATCAAAACTATTTAAAAAACGCTTGGTAGCAAAATATAAAAATTAATTTAAAGGAAGTTCGGAAGTAATACAGAAAAATTAATATAAAAGAAGCTTAGAAATAATATAATGACACGTCATTAAAATTAGTTTGAAAGTAATATTTTAAAATTTAAATTTAGCATAAATGTAATACTGTATTTAAATACAAATCACTTAAAATTAGCCTTGAAGTAATATATAAAAACAATTTAAATTAAGATTTTAAATTATATTTTTAAAAGTTTAACATTGAATTTAAAAGTTAAGGTGAACAAAGCTTCTAAAATTAAGTAAAAGGATAGTTTAAAATATTCTATTTAATTATGTTGACGTAACATTTAACAAATCCTCAAGTGGTGTTTATAAAATTAAGGTTAACTTAATTGCTGGCTTTTAGTTTAAACAACTTCATTTCAAGAAATGCTGGTGGGTCTGCCAACCCTATACA
>JAAFCF010007112.1:3415887-3428408 GCA_013389785.1 Helicorthomorpha holstii
TGAGCCACCACTTTGCTCTCGGCTAGAAAAGAGCTTTGTTTTAGCTCTGATGTCATGCCAATAGCATGTCCAGTCATCAGGACTAAAAAAGATTGGCTAAAAAAGAGTTTTTGATGGTTTAACCGCCCAAGCAACTGTGTCTTTTGAAACTCCAGTGTCTGGGTTACTTGTTACAGTTGGCAGTGATGAAGTTCCTCCTTTTAATCTCTGGATAAAAATTCTGGCTTCATTCATTGTGGTTATTTTGCCATTTTTCATAGCTTTCAGATGTTAGCCTTTTAAAGTGATGTTTTGGTCATTTGTGTAATTTTTAAGCAGTTAATGATGGTCTACATTAGCAATTATTAATTACTGAACTTTCTATTAATGTTTCTAACTGTTTAATTAGCCTTTTTTAAAAAAATATTTAAATTTAATGCTAGTGTGGCTATACTTATGAGACACTTGATTTTTGTGTTTTTTCGTTTTTATTTTTTTAAAAAAAAATTATTTAATTTAGAAGCTTTTCCAAATATACAAAATAATTGTAATGAATTAAGAAGTGTTGGAAAAAATTGGCAATGTCATATTAGTAACCACTTTTTCAAAAATTAATGTTTTGATGGTGTGGCTATACCTATGAAACGCACCTTAGTCAATATACGATAAGATCAAGATAACTATTTAAGACATTTGACTATAAAAGCAAGGCATACTTGTAAAATTATCAGTAAAAATAGTGTGGACATATCAACAACTCCAAAAAGTTCAAGCTGCCAGTATGGCTTTTTATTACAAATCATTTGCAATTGATAATCGTGTTGATTAATGGAAATAAACCTAATTCTTTGTTAGTAACCACGAAATCATTAGCCACTGCCATGTTTTTACTTAAACAAATGTGCCGCAAACCAATTACCGATGATAAAATAATCAAGCAACTCAAAATAATATAATCCCAAAGATCTAATTGCATTTTGTTTATTTTATATTTTACCCAAATACCTCTTCTAAGACCACTGGAATTGCAATGAAAAATCTAGAACACCAAAACACTTTTAATTGCTGACAGCAAAGCACTTTTACAATGCAATATGAAATTTATAGCCAACTTGGGTATGGAAATGTCGATCATTTGTTGCCAAAAACAATTAACTTTAAATAAAAAATGAGGTATATAAATAAGTTGTCTAAATGACTTCAAACATGCAATTATGCTAATTAAATTTAATTGCTTAAAACTATTTACATTTATGATGAGGGCGTCTTTAAAATCAAAATATGGGATTGGGAAATGCTAAATTGACGCCTGTTTTGCAGTAGTTGCAGATTGGGTTTGTGATAGTTGCTTAATCGTATATGTTTTTGGAGTTTTTTTTAAGCATGTTATATTATTATTATTTATTCTTACTGTTTAGTAATTCAACCTTTAACAGTAGGGTTATGGAGCTTCCAAGCACTCGCCTGCGTCTCCACCCCTAACTCAGTCATACCTCTTATATTTTTAAATATTCTTATTATTATTTTAAGTCAGCAATGGCTCGACTGTTCCCCTACCATTTCCATCCTCTGAATAAGTTGGGGAGGAATGGATGAAAAAAACATATCCATTCCACGTGTTGGCAGTGGTCGGGATTCGAACTCCGAATCTCTCGACTCCCAGTCCACGCTTTTAACGACCGGGCTATTCGACTGCCTTTTTAAGCATATAATAGCTCCACCTACTAGTAGTAAATCTTATCTGTACAAACAAATGCGATTACAAAAACGTTAATTATCTGAAATTGACTAAGTCAAACATTGACTCCTAATAGCAGAAGTGAGATGAAAACCATAAGCGTCCATGGAAATTCTTGATATTGAAACAAGGGGCTTCCGCCGGTAGTTCCAAAGAAAAGTCTGAAATGTACTTGCTTATATGAAAATGGTTATTGAATGGCAAACTCGAGTTATAAATTTTAAACTTTCATACGCTGTAATCTGCATGCTAAAAAGATTTCGGTTGTCAAACTCTTCACAACTTTAGTCAGTAGTTGTTTATCACTTCTAACAAAATAAATAATATAACACAATATAATAATTTTTAAAAGTTATGATTTTTACATATTTTTATAAAATTCAGTTGTTTTATCAATTATCTTTAAAGAAACGTTTACAATGTTTTCAAATATTCTTGTGACTTTCAGTCCAAGGAACACATGTTTTTTTGATAAATCCTTAGTTACTATGTCGGTATAAATGAAGTAAAATATCATTGTGTTTATTATGTATAAGTTCATCTGTATAATTTTTTATGCTGATCGAAACTTTCATCAAAGACATTACTGATTACAATTTAAATGCGGATTTATTGTCAACGAACTGCATTCCAAATTTCTCGAACGTTCATGGCCAAATTAACATGTCATACTGTTTATGTTATTTTAAGAATATTCCATTTACAGTATTTTGTGACATTTTAAACAATTATACTCCAACGTTTTAAGTTATTCAGTTTTCCAAAAAAATAAATGTGCCTAAATTACGATTAAGATATTTTTATAGCAATGTCAATGTGGGTTGTGCACCGCTTTTTTTCAAAATAAAGTACAAGTATTAATTATACAGAGCAATGGTCATAATTCTAAGAACCAATACGACCTTTATGAAATACGCTAACAAGTTGATCATATGTCCTCAATGAATATTCCATATAAAATACTGTAAACCAAGTGTGGTATTTTGGGAACTTGATTATAAAGGAAACTTAAGTTTCATAATATTAAGTGTACTCAACAACTTCCCAAAGTTTCATGGTGATCGGATGAATGGTTTAGTTAAACATGAAGGATACACAGCCCACAGACCATAGACCATAGACCACAGACACACATACAGTACATCCTTTTTTATATACTGTATATAAATTAAGCAACTATCACAAACCCAATCTGCAACTACGGCAGAACAGGCGTCAATTTAGCATTTCCCAATCCCACATTTTGATTTTAAAGACGCCCTTATCATAAATGTAAATAGTTTTAAGCAATTAAATTTAATTAGCATAAGTGCATGTTTGAAGTCATTTAGACAGCTTATTCATACCTTATTTTTTATTTAAAGTTAATTGTTTTTGGCAACAATTGATCGACATTTCCAAACCAAGTTGGCTATAAATTTCATATTGCATTGTAAAAGTGCTTTGCTGTCAGCAATTAAAAGTGTCTTAGGGGTCTAGATTTTTCATTGCAATTCCAGTGGTCTTAGGAGAAGTATTTGGGCAAAATATAAAATAAACAAAATGCAATTAGATCTTTATGATTATATTACTTTGAGTTGCTTGGTTATTTTATCATCGGTAATTGGTTTGCGGCACATCATATGTCCTCAATGAATATTTCATATAAAATACTGTAAATCAAGTGTGGTATTTTGGGAACTTTAAATATTTGATAAGAGATTAAATGTTTGATAAGAGAAGGGGCATACCCGTACAAGGCCTTAAGAGATTAGAAATGAATTTAAAAATATTAATGGTGTCAATAGCTAAAAAAAGAACTCCATCAAAACAATCAACCGATGCTCTTTTCATTGTTTTACTTGTTTACTCATAATAGGAGGTTTTTTTTTTTTTTGATGGCTTGACAACTGACGTCAAAATTCTCTTTTATTTAAATTTATCATTTTAAAAGGGTTTCTATCTTTTTTTTGTTTTTAATTTGTTGCTTTTCTGTGCCCATTATAAATTTAAAGCATAGTGTATTTAATATTACAATTTAAAACTTTTGATCTGACATTTGATGGCTTTACATCAAGTAACACAGTTGGTGAAATTTATTGAAATGTTTTCTTGCAACCTAGTCGATGATTGACTTGTATATCTTCGTCAGAGTAGATTGACTGCTCTCAAATATTTCTTCTTCATGAAACATTCTGTAGGATTCCATGTACCCAAAGAATGTTTGAAAAGTCTAGAAATAAAAATATTTTTGATTAAATTTAACGTTTAGTGAAATATTCATAATATTGAATATACTGTTAGAAGGAATTCTTCATCAATTGATACATTATAAGCTAATGTGAACCAATCTTCATTGTCGATCATGTGCTTTAACATACAATCCATTTGAGCAGGAACATCCTAAGTAAACCATCACTGAATGTTGTAACTTTTTACTGCTGTTAATTAAATAATTGATTTTTGCTAATAAATTACTTTAATGAGCTCCAAGGGCGTTGGCCGGTTGTTAGAAAATTGAGCTCTTATTGCAGTCATTAGTCGTTTTTTCTGTATAAAATTGGTTAAAAGTTAAAGAATTATTTAATTATCTAACTCTCAAGGATTTGTGTTTACGTATTACATTAAATTACCTTTGAGTTGACCTTTGCAGCAAAATACATGGCGTGTAAACTCATAAAAAGAACAAAACCGTCATCAAATGAATGTGAAGCTACCATTTCTACCATCGACACTATTAAAACAGTAAAAATAGCAGAAAGGCAAAACGATGTCAAAATTATGTTGAAAAAATATCCAATGAAAAGAGGTATTGAAAATATATCATTGACTTCTTTGCAGAACTTTTCCAAATGATCAAATCTCTCAAATGCTTTCTTAAGGACTCTTCTCATTCTCAATGGTGACAATGGTTTCTTCATTTCCTGTTCAATCTCTTCCAACTCAGCATAAACTAATTTGGAAAATGAACTGACAAAGCAGCAACAAATTCCAACAGGCAACCACTTAATTGGAAAGTAAATTAAGTTAACAAAAACCATAAGCTTGACGATAATTTCATGTTCATTCCAAATCCAAAAAACCAACAAAGCCACAATTTTCACAAAGGTATAAACAGCCAGAAAGTTAAATGCGGTAAAGTTTGTTAAACTGACTGTATTTTTGCTTATTACAAACCGTTTCATTGTTGAAATTAAGTCCGATTCGACTTTTCGATGGTTGATCCAAGTTTTCCAAATCAACATTCCCAGAAAATTTAGATTTAGGCAAATGAATAAATGAGATTTATGAAATTTTAATCCAAGTTGTCCGCTGAAAACAATTGCTAACTCAAGCAAAAACCATAAGGCTAAAATTCTCTGAAGCATCAAAACAACAAATCCTCTGAGTTTTCTTAGAAGTACATTGTAAAAAGTAAACCGTGGGTGTTCTTGTAGACTCGCGATTCCGAATAACTGGAAAAATAAAATGTAATGTCGAAATGCGTCATATACGGTCAGCTTCATTTTTAGTTAATATTCAAAATCATCTATGTACTCTGACTTATTGCAATTTCTGTTTTGGTTACGTTATAACTGTTGTTGCTATAGGAAAAACAATAATGCACATTTCGTGACTTGCACTACGATTACTTTCTGTAAATAAAGCATAACATTAACATTGATTAGCTTTTGCTGCTATTTACTATTCATATTAAATGCTTATATTATAATTAGCAAATTGATGACACTGATAAGTGTGTGAAGGTAGATCAATGTGATAATTCATTGATCGTTAAAAATGTATTTTTATGCTTGATCATATTTAATTAAGATCATGCTGCTGGCACAAAATTAAATGTATCAGTTAAACAATGTAAAATGTAATCAATAGTCAATACTCTATTAAAAATAAATACAAAAATTTTAAATGTTTGTAAAAGAATATAACGTAACAAAAGAATATAATGTTGGGAATCATATTTGATGATGAATTATATTTTAACAATGTAAAATATGTGGAAAAATCGAAACAAATATACACTTATTTAAAAAATTAAAATGCAACATTGATTATTGAGGAAAAACATTGACGACGAAAACTTTAATTTATTTTTTAATTAATTAAAGGATAAATTAAAGTGAAAATAATTATTTTCAGCATCTAAATTAATTTTCAAAACTATTGACTGAAATTGTATAAAATAATGAATGCAGATGATGCTAATAATGCAAAGGCTGCTGTTGGGGTTATGACACTGATGCTTCAATTACCCCCTATTGGATATTGAAAAACAGTTGGCGAACCAAGTACAGTATTTGTATCTTTTACAAAATTTACATACAATTTGCTTAATCTCTAAACATAAAATAATAATATCTGAGTAAAAAAACTCTCTCCGGCGGGGAATCGAACCCCGGTCTCCCGCGTGACAGGCGGGGATACTCACCACTATACTACCGAAGAACACATTCGCAAATGGCGTATAATATGAATGCTTCCTGTATTTAATATTGTACTTCTGACTACAGTATAAATAAATACTAATCTACAAGCAGCATTAATGAAATAAAGTTGACTGAAAACAGTTTTGACAGATTGAAAGTTGACAGATTTTTAACACCGATTTTTGAGTTAGAAATACATTACGCTTCATATACTTAAAAATTTTCAAATTATCAAAAGCATTTTAGATTAACGAAAAAGAAATTAATAAATTAGCAAATAAATAACATGGCGATTAATAATAATGTTCCCCAGCCCATTTTGATAAACTGCTGCACTGAATGGTTTATGGAATGTACAGTATTAAATTGTCCAAATAATAATTTTAAGAAATTTTCTTAAAAAAAAAGTTCCCATGCCGGGAATCGAACCCGGGCCTCCTGGGTGAAAGCCAGGTATCCTAGCCACTAGACCACATGGGAATGCACAGTTATCTCAATGAAAATCCTTTAACACGAAATAAAAGGGACTGAAATATTACTTCGTTACTAAATTTTTTTGTCTACAGGTTTTTTTTTTTTACTAATTATTGTTACTGGAGTGTGTCAGTTTAAGAGTGAACAAATATAGCGTTTTCAGTTTATGAATACAGTATTAAAGTAACGAGACGAATCCTCGTTCAAAGCAATGTATTTTTTCTTCAATCTTAAAAATGATTAAGAAATACACATTTGATGAGACTAGAAAGCAATGTAAAGTAAGAATTTTATTGTAACCGAAATAAACAAACGAAAAAAAAATACATTGGATTAAACAAGGATTTGTCTGTGGTAAGAGATACAGAAAACATAAAATTTTAAATATTTACTGTACTGTACTTGCATGAATATACTGCACTTAGCAAGATACTGCACTTAGCAAGCTCATTTGCAAATTAAAATAATTTCTAAGCCAAAAGAATGCAAAGTTAAGGTTACTTTGGTAATACTGATATTTAAATAAGGGGAAAGAGAACAACAATATTGAAAGCAGCAATATAATACAGTATGTATCATATCTACTGCATTTATTATTGTGTATTTATAACAGTATTTTTTGTGAGAAAGTTCTATATTAATAAAAATGTCAATAATTTTCACTAAAATGTCATTATTAAGATTTTAGAGTGCATCATATTAGTAAATGTATTGATTTTAAAACTTATAAAAATTTTGCTTTTTTTCTACATTTTCTCCAGCGGTATATGCAATTTTCCATTTGGAGAAGCAATTTGTGTTAAACGGGTTTTGTTTCCTGTTAACAAGAAACAAATGTATGAACATGTTTATACTTTAGTTCGAAACCGCAATGTTAATGTTAATTTAAGCAGATGTATGTATTTAAGGAGTTTGTGTTAATCGGATTTCACTGTATAAGCCTTCAACAAAATTCTAGAATTGGCTTAAATAGCAATAGGTCCGGTTTGATGAGTTGTGAATTTGTTTGATTTTTAAATGAGAAATCTACATGAACTAAATTTATTTGTATATGGTAATTTTTTCGATAGTTAAATACTATTTTAGTTATACATTTCAAAAATTAATTTAACTTAAATTCGAAAAAAAGGCGAAAAATGTAATCCATTGTCCTTTTCATCGAAAGGACCTTAACAAAACGCGATACGAAAAATTTTCCACAATTCATTGTTTTCGACATCTGTGCAATTTAAAACGGCTTAAATGGTTAGGGCTTGTTTTTATAATTACAATTGGTGATTTATTGACTGCAAAGTGTATTCTGATCGGTGAGATCAAGATAACTATTTAAGACATTTGACTATAAAAGCAAAGCATGCTTGTAAAATTATCAGTAAAAATGGTGTGGACGTATCATCAACTCCAAAAAGTTCAAGCTGCCGGTATGGATTTTTATTACAAATCATTTGCAATTGATGACCGTGTTTCATTAATTGGCATTGGCATTGGAGCATCATGGATTTTATGCTCCCACTCATCCGTTTTCACGCTTCTGGAGACAGCAGTGTTAATCACTGATGATAAAGTGACCAAAAGCACTAAAACTGATGTAATCCCAGCTGTCCAGATGTTTTATAGCTGCTTCCGACTTTTTTAGCCTGAAAATTTTAAAACTTTAACTGACGAGACAGTTGAATGTTTTTGACTGCTTTTATACTTTTTAACGATGGATTTTGTTAATCGTAATATTAATCCAAATTATTGTTTTGTATAAGCATTGTTTTAATTCAAGTTGCTCAGGCAATAATACTCTAAATTTAAAATCAATAAGATTATAAACTGGTTATGTATTTTTATGCTGTGGTCTCTAAAACTATAGTAGATGAATAAACATGTTAAGACACAAAATTAATAGTTATTGAACTATTGTGTTTTCCTTTGTCAACTTTACATTTAGTACATAAAATGCCAAACATGTGAACTTTCTATTTGTTTTCATCTGGTGATGCTTGTACAGGCATAAGTGGCTGTTCAGCATTGGTTTCATGACCATTAATTGATTCTAATTTTAATGTAATATCAATTATAGCGTTATTATATTTGAGTAAAGTTAAATTTGTTACTGTATTACCATTTTGGGATATTTGCTTTCTTCCATATTTTTTCATAAAAAAAAAAAGAAGATCAGGATCTACAGTATTTGGATCCTGAGCACCTTAAAAATTCCACATTCAAAAAAAATTATAACATTAAGGCATTATTGTATATACCTGCTATAAAAGTGTATAGTAATGAAGTTACAATTCCAACAGCAAGACACCAATTGGTATACCAAAACGCATGAGTTCCATAAAATTGATCCAGAAAATCTCTATTAATAGTTTTGAAATTTACTAAGCACTGTATTTATTACTTTCAATTGTATATATTTACTTTGATCTCATTGGTGCAGCAGTAATTGTTAAATTGGCAAGATTCTCAATTGCACATCCATTAACACTTAGTGGAGCATGCAATTTGGCAGATGGAGCTGATATACTGCCAAGCCAAGCCCACAATGGCAATATTGCTGAACATACGAAACCAACAGTAGCACCCTAAAAACGTTTAATAAAATTGAGGTGCCAAATGTATTTACTGTATATTGTAATGATACTTTTGTGTTGACCCAAGGCAGAAGCATTCCCAATGTGAAAATCGTTGAAACTGGCCCAGTAGTTACTCCATTAATACCAAATGATGTCTAACAATATTATCTGATGTAAATATTAGATGCATATTAAATTAATATGAAAATTTACTTTAACAACTCCACCAATATTTTCAACGAGGGCGACCAAAGCGATGCAAATAAATCCATAAACAATAACTAAAACTTTGGATAATTTTAGTTTAGAAGCTTCGCTTAAATTTGGCATCAACGGTTTAACATAATCAGAAAGTGTTACTACTGTTAATGAGTTCAGTGTTGACGACAATGTACTAGAATTGTTATAATGTAGCATTTATCATTAAAATTATCAAAATATTAAAAATGACTTTTTTACCTAAGTGTGGCACACATGACTCCAGCTACAAACACTCCAGGAAGACCTTTCACAAAAGACAGTGACTCCAAAGCATAAAGTGCCATTTGCTGATCTCTAACTTTGATTTGACCACTTAACAATGGATCGCAATTATAATAGTGTGTATACATAACAAATCCAGTCAAACAAACTAAAACTATAACTAATGTTGTTGCAATTGCACTACCAATATAACATCTACGCAAATATAAATGACAATTAAAGTTTTCAATAGTTATAACTGCACAAGTAACAAACTGCTTTACCTTTTTGCTTTTTTTAAAGTTGCATTTGATAAATACCGTTGCATACATTGCTGATTTATAATTAAAACTCCCAAATGAGCTGTTGGCGTTGCAAATAAAGCTGTCCAAAAAGTATACTGTGACTGTGTCCCTGAATCTCTAAAAAACCAATTTGTTGTTAATTTTAAGTTTATAATTAAACTTCGTGAAACTTACATAATTTTAGTACGATTTCCATTTTGCAGTATTTGCCATGTTTTACCAAAACCACCAGCATCAATTAGCCCTTTGATAACGACTATAGATATGACACCTATCATTATTATACTTTGAACTACATCTGCCCATACAACCGCTTTTAATCCTCCCTGGAATATAAACATCATGTTCACCAAATCCATAATACTTTTATTTAGCAATTTAAAAACGTACCAGTGACGTATATAGCATGCAAAATAATCCAACTGACACAATTGAAGCCCATAAATGTAGTCCTGTTACCTGACTAATTGCCACTGCTGGAGCATACATTACAACAGAAGTATGCATAATCTATGCATTAACAAACTTAATTATACTTTAAAACTAATTAGCTGGTAAATTAATAATATTTACCATTTGAAGTGAAAGTAACACTGACGTAAACAGTCTTACTTTTTTAGAAAATCTTAGTTCCAAATACTGTATTCATTTAGTTCATTTAATTTAGTTAACATTTAGTAATTGAAAAGTTTTACCTCGAAGATGGTGTTTCTGTTAAGCTTGTAAAACACAGGCAAATAAAAATAAATTGCAAATGGCATAATCAATTGTTTAGGAAAATTCATAAATAGAAATATAAATCCATTCATGTAAACTTCAACCGGAAATCCAAGCATCCCAATTGCTGACAAGTAAGTGCCCATTGTTGACATGATTAATGGAAATAAACCTAATTCTTTGTTAGTAACCACGAAATCATTAGCCACTGCCATGTTTTTACTTAAACAAATGTGCCGCAAACCAATTACCGATGATAAAATAACCAAGCAACTCAAAGTAATATAATCCCAAAGATCTAATTGCATTTTGTTTATTTTATATTTTGCCCAAATACTTTTCCTAAGACCACTGGAATTGCAATGAAAAATCTAGACCACTAAGACACTTTTAATTGCTGACAGCAAAGCACTTTTACAATGCAATATATAGCCAACTTGGTTTGGAAATGTCGATCAATTGTTGCCAAAAACAATTAACTTTAAATAAAAAATGAGGTATGAATAAGTTGTCTAAATGACTTCAAACATGCACTTATGCTAATTAAATTTAATTGCTTAAAACTATTTACATTTATGATAAGGGCGTCTTTAAAATCAAAATGTGGGATTGGGAAATGCTAAATTGACGCCTGTTCTGCAGTAGTTGCAGATTGGGTTTGTGATAGTTGCTTAATTTATATACAGTATATAAAAAAGGATGTACTGTATGTGTGTCTGTGGTCTATGGTCTATGGTCTGTGGGCTGTGTATCCTTCATGCTTGACTAAGCCATTCATCCGATCACCATGAAACTTTGGGAAGTTGTTAAGTACACTTAATATTATGAAACTTAAGTTTCCTTTATAATCAAGTTTCCAAAATACCACACTTGGTTTACAGTATTTGATATGGAATATTCATTGAGGACATATGGTCAACTTGTTAACGTAATTCATGAAGGTCGTATTGGTCTTTAGAATGATGACCATTGTCTTGTATAATTAATACTTGTACTTTATTTTGAAAAAAAGCGGTGCACAACCCACATTGACATTGCTATAAAAAATCTTAATCCTAATTTAAGCACATTTATTTTTTTTTGGAAAACTAAAACACTTAAAACGTTGGATTATGATTGTTTAAAATGTCACAAAATTAATGGAATATAAGGTGCGTCTCATAAGTATAGCCACACCATCAAAACATTAATTTTTGAAAACGTGGTTACTAATATGACATTGCCAATTTTTTACAACATTTCTAATGGCATAACAATTATTTTGTATATTTGGAAAAGCTTATAAATTAAATAATTTTTTTTTAAAAAAATAAAAACGAAAAAACACGAAAATCAAGTGTCTCATAAGTATAGCCACACTAGCCTTAAATTTAAATATTTGTTTAAAAAAGGCTAATTAAACAGTTAGAAACATTAATAGAAGATTGAGTAATAAATAATTGCTAATTTTGACCATTATTAACTGTTTAAAATTACACAAATGACCAAAACATCACGCCAAAAGGCAAACATCTGAATAACTTTGAAAAATGGCAAAATAACCACAATGAATGAAGCCAGAACTTTAATAACAACTAAAACTGAGGCTCTTAATTGTTTAACCAGAGTTTCAATTAATTATCTTAACTTAGGACCAAAATACGATACAATAAAACGACCTGGAGAAACCAAAAAAGCTTACTCCGAGACAAAAATGAGCTGTTATCCAAAATTTAATCAGAGGAACTTCATCACAGTAAACTGTAATAAGTTGGTCAGACATTTGGGTTTCAGAAAACACAACAGTTTAACAAACCCATTGCTTTTAAAGCACACCAAACCATAAGTGAGCCACCACTTTGCTCTCGGCTAGAAAAGAGCTTTGTTTTAGCTC
>JAAFCF010007112.1:3428508-3439646 GCA_013389785.1 Helicorthomorpha holstii
TAAATACAGTATTATTGATGATATATTAGTAAAATCAATAAAAAAAAATGTTTTTAATTAAGATAAATAAATGCATGACACATGTGTGGGAGTTTAACACATATTATCAGGTAAAACAGGAAGTGGTAAATCAACCACTCTAGCCTTATTAGCAGATAAAGTTAAAAAAAAAAGTACAAATTGGCATTTGTTTTGAGATTAGATCTATTTATTAGTAATCTACTAAAACAAAAAAAAAAATGAAAGCAAATTTCAAGGATACTTTTAAAGTGGATATTGTTGTGACCAACAATTCAGTTTTCAAAAACTAAAAACAAATGTTAAATCATTTATCTCAACTTAGAAGATTAATATCAAAACTTAAATAAGTTTCTTTAAACTTTCCAATTTTGATATTTTAGCTTTGCAGTTGGCTTATTTTTTAAAAATAATTTAATATTTTTTAGTAACTTGTACAATTTCAGATGGACAATTTTATATAGCCAGATTTAACTGTTATTTGATACAATGGCCATACCTCATGCTCACTTTTATTGTATAGGGTTGGCAGACCCACCAGCATTTCTTGAAATAAAGTTGTTTAAACTAAAAGCCAGCAATTAAGTTTACCTTAATTTTAAAAACACCACTTGAAGATTTGTTAAATGTTACGTCAACATAATTAAATAAAATATTTTTAACTTTCCTTTTACTTAATTTTAGAAGCTTTGTTCACCTTAACTTTTAAATTAAATGTTAAAAATTTAAAAATATAATTTTAAAATTTTTTTAAATAATTTTTATATATTACTTCTAGGCTATTTTAAGTGACTTGTATTTAAATACAGTATTACATTTATCCTAAATTTAAATTTTGCTTAAAATATTATTTTTAAACTAATTTTAATGACTTGTCATTATATCATTTCTAAGCTTATTTTAAATTAATTTTTTTGTATTACTTCAGAGCTTACATTAAATTAATTTTTATATATTGCTTGTATTTTAAATAGTTTTGATTTTATGACCAATTTAATTTTTCATAATTGTGACCTTTTGTACTTAACTGTTTTGTTGAAGTTCAAATTGGACTTACCGGTGATACTTTTTCAAAGATATTCTATCTGATGACCTCAGTTCTTTTGGTTGTGGTTTTACTTCTTGTTCACTTATTCCTCCTTGCCCAAAAATTAGTGGAACTAGTAGTCATCCTCGTGGCACTATATTACCTAGAATCCTAGACATTTACATAACAATATAGCATTTAACCATACACTTGAAATACAAATGACCCAATTCTTTTAAATGACAATACTCTAAATGATAAACCATTATGAAAACCCCACCGCTTTAACCTTGTACTACCCCAAGCCAACATTTACAAATTTAATAATGAAACATACTATAATCATTGCAGTGAAAAACCTTAAGATTTAAACCCTCTGATATTTAGTATAATCAGCTAACCAACAAATCTTTAAACTCCACTATTTCCGATATACAGTACCCTTATTAAAATTACTGCTATAATACCATTATAAACCTTGTATCTCTGCAAAATCAGTATTTTACACCATAATGACCAATTCAAATAACATGCACATTTCTCGATTATTCCGAACACACTGTTACACCCTATAACATTATGAACTTTTGCTGCGAATTCAACCTTTTGAAATTCATCAATTAACAATACATTATAAAAGAATACAATCGCTATTAAAAAACACACAATGACAAATTTTCATCCAGAAGCCCCCATGGCTACCGTTTCCATCGAAAATTTCATATAAATTCCTATAAAGTAGCAATCCGGTTCTCGTTGAAAAATCATTGACAGTAATGCTGGAATTAAAATTAAAAATTAAAAAAAAATTTAAAAATTACAAACACAATATAGCAACTTCCTTAATCTTGAAACTGTCCACATGTGGCGGTCCACAGATAAAACCAGTATTAAGCTGTAATAAATAAAAATAATAACGAGTTTAACTTTTAACCATGTAAAAAAAATTTACGATGTTAAATTATACATGTTCAGACTTGCAAAACACAAACTATATTGACGATTCCTTCCAAGAGTATCCAGCAATTGTAAAAACAAAACTTTTAAAAATTAAATTTGTAATTATTGATGAATATTATAAACCTTGACTTCATTCAAAATGCTGTGTACAGCATCAGTGTTATGCTCTTATGCTTAACCAGTCCAATCTAAACTAAAAATACATAACGATAGTCCTGCTTCCTATTGTTACATCAGGTAAAATGACGCTCTTTTACTACAGCTAAAACACCAAAAAAATTAATTAACAAATTCATAAGTACGAATGCTTACATTAAAGATAATTAACAAGGCCATTTAATAGTTTTATAGGTTTCCTAGTATCATAGGTCATCGAAATTACTGTCTTCTGTAAAAAATATAAAAAACAACGAATCAAAATTATTAATGAATATAATTAACCATGAATATATTATGAATCATCATGACTATACTGCCTTTACATAGCTTCATCTAAAGTACGATTTCTTTAATTTTTAACATATTTAAATCTTGAAATGATAAAAAAAATCCAAATTAAGAAATTGTAGTGAAGACTTTAGTAACTTGAATTTTTAAAGATGTTATCAGTCATGTCTACCAGCATCCAATAGGCAATATTATTCCTGGAAAAACAAATCCACACATCAATTTAACTTCAATTAACCTAAAAATGTAATACTTTCCCGGTTTCAATCTAAATTGAAAGCTCCACAGATTGTCACTGTTGTCTCGTATTACACCAGAAACCTTAAAGCTAATTCCCTAAAATCAAACAAGGCAATTGATTGTGAATTAAAGTCCGAGAGTCCTTTATAAACAATAAGGTAAAGAAAAAACATCAAATTAAAATAGTGGTAATTTTAATAAAGTGAACACTTAGTACCTCCAAAATCCCTTCATCCAAAACTGCAATACCACTGCTTTCTGTACATTGTATTGAAATGCTGTTGATGGCTATAAAGAAATATACATACAACTATTATCGTCAAATTTTATTATACAGTATTTGTAATACAACTTACTGATACCAGTTTACCAAAAATCACTTCGAACATTCTGGAACCTCTGAAAAATACTTTAAAAATGTTATTCAAATGTAAGGTTATCAATATAATTAAGAAAAATACACAATGAAAATTGGATCTGAAATACTTTAGAAATCTAACCCCTTTAGATTTGTAAAGTATTTCGACTGTGTTAGGAGATCAATGAGTGATTATTGGTTACATTTACATAACCAATAAACAACTCATTAATCTTCAACCAGCCAAACTCACTATTTCGCTTTGCACCATAGCATATCCCTAACATTCCTTAACTGTTCATCACACCCGTGTATTTGTCCCCCATTACAAACATTAAGTACATATTACAAAACAAAAATGAAGCCAATGGTTTTACTAAAAAACACTAAATCTAAACCATAAAATTTATAACACTGCATGTCCCACGATGATTTCATCTGTCAAAGAACCTGCAATATATTAAAAAATAAACATCCTAGTTAGGACACCAATAAAGCTATCCAAGAAGTGCACTTTGTAAGTACTATTGCCCAGCCAGTAGTACTGTGCAATCTAACATTAATGTGTAAGTGTAAAGAAACCCATCCTGGCAGTTAGATAGGCTTACTGTAAAAAACAGAAAAGTACATTGTTTTGGGGGAATTGTAAAAACCTATGTGCTTGCGTACAATTATACGCAGCACACAACCCTTTCATTTTCTTCATACAGCACTCCAAGTCTATGGTCCAATGGTGATCCGCTTTTATGGCACAGAAACTGTAAAACAAATAAAAGCAAAAGCAAAATTAAACAATCCTACTACTAGCCAAGAGTTGTTTTAATATTTTCTGAGTGATGAAGTGTCTCATAGCAGGGGTTAACTATAATACACTTCATCTTGTGTATTTTATACAACTCCTAGCTATTGGTTAAAACCATTGGCTTAAAAACACTATTGAGCTTTAATTTTGTAAAATGATAATGTTTATGTTACTGCTTATCAATAACATAAAAGTTATCTTCATTAAACAAGCTCCATTTAAAATAGTTGACATTGTCTGACCGTTTTTGTGAAGCTAATGTTGGTGGAGAATTTTCTTCAAATGAAAATATTCCCTATTTGAATTCCCCACTAAATAATCGTAATCCAAAGCACTTTGAGACCATAGAAGATTTCACACACAAAATACACACATACACACGCGTCACACAGCTTCCAAGAGACCAATCATCTAAAAAAAAGCATTAAATTTTTATTTGTGGAAATCAATTTTAATAAAATATATCATGAAAAAAAAACTCGTATAATCGAATTTAACAAATAGTGAAACAAAACTAAATTGCATTACTTTCAATAAGAATTTCTTTCATTACTTTATTATAAAAGTTGCATCAATTTTAATAAAAGCTTGTTTTGTTAAATTGTTATTAAAACAAAACTAACTTAAATTGGTTTTCATCAAGATTTATTATATTTGTTTCACTTATAGAGACCAATAGTACATATTTCGATATTTATGAAATTAATATGCTAATATTGTATAATAATATTACACTTGTGAAGTTGTACACACAAATTATAAGCAATTGTTTTTAGTTTATAAAATTCTTATTTTAATTGCACCAGTATTTTTAAGATACAGTTATGTTATACCGGTACTTCCCTATGTGATACTGTAGTTACATAACAGATCAGTGGCGTGAGATTACAAGACATGCGCAGTTCTATACAGTGAAAGTTGTTTTTGTAATGATAGCCATTTTGTTCATCTTCTTAAACAACATGACCAGTAACGCCATTTTGTTGATTGGTATTTACCGAGAAATTCCAAACTTAAGACCCAAAATAAACCCATTTTTGAAACCAATTTCCCATCAGAAATTGATTCAACTTATATTTTATTGATAAAAATAATAGACTTTAGAAATGAAAATGATATTTTAAAATATTTCCTACCATGCATTTCGACCGTTTGTCTGCCGTTAAGTTCCACACCCAAATTATGACGTTCGAAATGAAGTTGAAAAATGCCTCTTATTTTTCTTTGAAGATTTTCTTCCATTTCTAGAGCATCTTCTCCATCAAAATATTACAACTTCATCACATTTTCTTTTAAATTTTAACCGAATTTGATGAAGTTGTTGTCACCGCTCTGCATCCATCCTGAAAACTTTAAAAATTAAAAGGCAAGACTACTACGCAATGAATGTTTTTCTAGGAGCCATAATAATGCACGCCCAAATGAGCCAACTATTAAGCACTTCCATTGCAATTAGCCGCAAACCCGGTTGCTCAACCTTATCAGTTGCATCACATAACGTAATGCTTATTATGTAACCCTACGCTAACAACGGCTATAGCAATAATGGACAAAAGTTTGTTGTTGGTTGACATAAAATAGTCCCTCAATTTAATGAAAACTTTGTTCTGTCCAATAATTATTATGAAATAAATCAACTGTTAAGAGTTTAAATTAGAAAGATATTCAGTACGATATTATATTATTACAAAAATTATAAGAGATATAATAAAACAGTCATGAATTACAGTACATAGCAAAATTAAAGACCACATAAAACCACGTGATACATACAAAATCCATCAAGCCTGTGGTTTGACTGAAAATACTGAGTTGTGGCTGAAATTTACATACAAAAATATTAAGGTAAGTTCTATGTATATTACATCAATTATATTATGTTTAATTATGTAAAGTTGCATTTTGGTTTGCCGATATAAAGATGTACAGTGCTTAAAACAGTGTGCAATAAGACCAAGTAGCCGGTCAATTTTGATCAAAATTCACTGTTTTAAACAAAGTTTATTGCCTAATATGAGTCCAGTTTTAATGTTAATGGTTACAGGTTATATGACAAGAACTATGCCGAGTGATTTTCTCAATATGAACGCTATTTTTTACGGTGACAATAAAGAAACGAGACTAAATCAAACAAGTTCCAATGGCTGTTATTCCCGTTACTTTGATATTGTTGGAGGAAATTATCGTTTCAGTTTATAACTCACTAGGTATGTATTTAATGTCTAACATTAAAATGATTTGTATGAGATTAAATACTATGTTGGTACACTGTCTGTTTTGTCTTATCAGATCGTGTACTGCACTGCAATTTATTATCTGGATGTTATTATAATGTTTACTGTTTATTAATTTTGTTTTACTTAACAGATGTGAATCAAGAAACAAGTTTTTATTATGCTACCATTTTCTATTAAACTTGAAAACAGCGACTCCCGCAAGATTTGTTTTAGCAACTTAAAAGTAACGTACAGTACATGACAACTTTAAAACTTCAATCGTTTGCAAATTATCATAGTAATGCACTGTTTTCTTATTTATAATAGTGAACATAACGCTTACCGGTAGTCATTAGGAACCATTCGGCGACGTTAGAGCGGAGGAACCACTATGAATGCCTACTGGAATTGGACAAAATCGATTTTCGAACAACCATATAAAATATTAAAAATTTTAATTAATATTGTAAACTAAGTGATTTCAAGATTTAAAAATATAAATTTGATTATTTCGGTAAGATTAAAATATATAAATTTGATTATTTCGGTAAGATTAAAATAAAATGTAATTAACATCAAATGAAAATTGTTTTATCATTTGACTAACGCCAAATGAAACTGAAACATAAAACGAATACCATTAGATCGACCACTTTTTAAAAAACTCAAAGCATAACCTGTTTAAAACATTGACAAGATTTTTATATACTGTACAATAAAAATATGGCATTCAATAGTAAACGTTTTAAATGTATTGCTGGTTAGACTAACGAATTACTATAAAAAAAACAGTATATTCAAGTCAAAAGTTAATAATTTTAAAAACTAGTTTTTGAAAGTGTTAAATAAAAATCCTTGTAAGAAAAAAGCGTATGGTTTTTGAACTGAGAAAACATCCGTAATCAGCATTTTATAAAGATGACTTCCAGTTACACATAGAAGAAAACTATTACTACACAAGAGAAGTAATTAGTCCTCCTCTTGTTAAATACGTTATGGTAAACGTTCTAACTATTTAAGTTCTAATCCTGTCAGTGCTCATAGCTCCAAAATTAGACAGTAAAGCCCTACAAATGCCAGTTAATTCAGTTTCAACCCTAAAGTCACTATCAAAGATACATAGACATATAATTATCACTTTACTGTTTAATTATACAAATTATTTACCAGGATATTATCACTTGATACTTCAAAATGATCTTGACATGTTAACGTCCGTGCAGGTAACTGGCAACAACTCCAAAAAGCTTTCCAATAAGCAATCAATAATGACAAGGATAATGCACTCTTATAGAACACCTAAAAGCGAGCCCTTTAATTAGCACATATTCATCACGGATCATTATTAGTCATTTAATGTAAACCGTTAACTTTTCCATTTTGCTTTGCTCTACTATTCCTCTCGAATACAACAGTGAAGATCCAAAATCGACCACGTTTCTTCACAGAAAACTAAAAATGTATATTCATTAGTTCATTATTTTAAAATAAGTACAATAAATTATTACTTTAATGTTCAATAAGGTACCGGTAAAACCTGGCTAAAAGTATAAGCACTACTAAGATTTAAGCCCAGTTTAGTTTCAAAAATACGTCTTTCAACTTACTCAAAACACATAGCTTCTGTAAATTAAATTATTATTTGGACCAGAAAAGTTAGCAATTAAAACCTTCGAGTGTAAATATTAGTCAGGTCCGGATTATAAACACCACAATTTCTTCTCATTGAAAACTCCAAACTTGACACGATATTCGGAGAAGATTCCTCATCAGCTGGTGCAATCCAAAATAGCATTGATGATACTGCACTATATAAACGCTCATCAGTTCACAACGAAAAATTCAGCAGGGGATCCAACTGTAAGGTCAGTCATTTCTCGATAAACTTAACAATAATTTCATATTATATTTTTGAATGCTTTTAAACAAAGGTTTTTAAAGTTTATCATCCTGAGTGACAATATGCAATATTTTAAGCAAGTAAAAGTTATTATCCAAGATAACTTCACCGGTTTTATGCTGCTTCTTCTGCGGTTGTTTTTTTTCTACAATCTCACTGCGGATATCTAACCTTAATTTAGCTGTGTTGTCGTTAATTACACAATCACAGACAATGTGAAACTGCATTACAATAGACTTCAACGTCTCATTATGAACTTGAACTGGCTGTTCATGTTTTGTTCTAGCAGGTTAAAGTGACTTCGAATCTTCAGTCTTCTGGGACTCCTTTCAGAGATGTTATGTAAGTTATTCTTCAAGATTAACTTATTTAATAAATTTCTTAAAATATCAACTTTATCAGCATCTAATTGGTCTTGTAAAAGTTTTTCCTCAGCATCACGCACTGACATTTCAGAACCTCTGGAGATTCAGGACAGCTTGACTAAAACTTTAGATTGTAAACTTTGGGACAACATTACTTTAAGCTACCTGGCTTTTCTTTCTTGTGTTTTCGCATGATTTGTAAGAAAATGCATAACGTCGTTTTCTTCGTTAAACGTCACAGCTATAACCGTTTCTAGATCAAAAGTTAACATGGAAATAGCAACCAATTAACATTTTCTTAAGATTTTACAATTCCTCGTTAAAATCATACGACTCCTAATAACAGAATCAGTTACTTAAATACTTACTAAGGATTCCCAATCCTTTTCTCAGACTCAATGTCACAGTCTCACAGCCAAGTCACTGCTCAAAGTATGCATCGTCTGTCCTGATGAGTACAATATGTATTGCATTTATAAATACCGAAAACTGAAAATTAGCTAGAACTGACTAACACAAATTATAACAAGAGCTTTTTAAATTCTCCTATAAAAATTCCATTAAGTTTTCCCATCTGATACACCAAAAAAACTCTCAGTAAGCTTTATTAAAACTGTACAATATTATTTACTTTTGAAAAAAAAATCATCTTTCTAATTCTTATCTATCAGTAAACAAGTTCGTGTGACAAATAAGAATTTTTAGGTTTACCCCTTAATTGAGTTAAACCATATACACATTGGTGCATTGCGATGAAAAGTCGTTAAAACGCTAATTTAATAGGAAAGTTTGGGTTTCATTGTATAATGCAATCGTTTCAATGAGTTGGAAAACTTTGTAAACTATAAATTAGGTTAGAAGTGATATTGAAAGTATTCATGACTGACTTTAAGACTGACTTTAATTTTTAAGACAAACTTGCTTTAATTTATTTTTCTTTAGCTCATAATTGTACTTTACAATTTCTCTAGAAAGTGTTGATGTATTCGATAACACAAATAACCATTCATACTTCTAATGATTTAATATAATACTTACAGTTACTGTAATTCAAAAGTCTTTACCTGTGAACCAAGACACAATTTCCCCCACCATTTTCAAGTAATCGAAGCTTAACACTAAAATAATGCATTACAAGATTATACAATAATAATTATTATGGTTTAGTTTGTTAGTTTATAACTCAATAGTTGCGTTCATCAAAAATTAATGTTGATCAACGATGTCTCAGATAGATTTCTCCCGCCATATGCGCATCCTTTACCCGCCGTTCATGTTGCCATATTTCCATCACCGTTTTATGCTTATTATTTAGTTTCCTAAGTTTAAACAAAATTATCTTGGGCTTTACCTTAATGGCTGTTCCAGAATAAAAATTTAACATTGATCTTAACATGAATGATGTCTTACATGTTTCATCCAACTTTGATAGATTACCGTGTATCTATTTGTTAATCGATATCAAATTTTGTCTGGCCGCTTGTAGTTGTTAAACCTCGGTAATGTTATTAGACTTATTTCTCATAATTTTCTTAGGACTGTTGCCTCCACAATTTGAAGAGCTCTAACTTGTCTTTAGTATTTTTACCACTTCAAAATTGAGTTACAACATTCCATAGTTCATTGATTTTTAAAATTACTGTAGCGATTAGTTCAGTAAAATTCATAACCAAATTTCTCACCGTTTAAACGTGGTAGCCATTTACACCAATTCACCGCAATTATAAAGACTTGGACCGCACAGCTAAAGTTACAGCGTCCGATGTTTATGACAGGCCCGTTAAACTATTATTATTGTGAAATAAGCGTTTGCCACATCATTGTCTTTTTCTTTTTAAATTGTTATTAATTACCGTATTATTAATAAGTACTGTAATTATTAATAACTTATAGCAACTGTAACAAGAACGCCTGCTCGGAATTCAAATTATTATCACACTATCATCCCTTAATTACACATCAATAAACAATAATGAACTCGCCCTACAGTAAATATTGCGCAGAAATAAATTGTGCAATCCTAGCTGAAGTGGCAACTAATATTAAACTTACCTATTTACGCTATGTATAAGCCCCGTATAGTGAGCTGTTGAATTTAAGGCATTTGTTCACTTTTCTAGAATACATTTATCAATATTAGCCAACACAGAATAAATATCAGTATGCTATCTCTATATAATTGTTATTATTATGCATTTAATGTAAGTTGGCCTTTTTCAAAAGTGAGGTTATGTAAGGAAGCTAGCAGTAAGGGGTTAATAAGAGGTTTAAAAATTATGGCCATTATATAATGCGCATAATGTATTTAAACTGCTCATTGAAACTAAGTGAATGTTTACTTTTACTTGGCGTTTTTTGTTTGCCGCCAAACTTTTACGGCGCATAGAGCACGGAGTTTGTAGATAAACTATGCCGAACTTGTGTCGATCACTGACGGCAGCAACTTTCACGTAAACTTTAAAATTCAAGTAAAAATTGTTCAAATTGATAAATTTTAATGAAAGTTGCGTAAATAAGCTTATTTTAATGTTTTCAATAGCTGGAATGCAGTTTGCAAGCGTTTTCATCACTTTTTAATTACTTTTCAAAAACTTTTCAACCAAATTTGCAATGTAATATCAAGTTCATATATCCGCTGATATGTTTTTGACTTGAAAAACATACAATTTTTAAAAATTTATTTTTAAGCTTGCAAATGACATCTAGCCTATTAATAACAATAAAAAAAATTTTTTTAGACTATTTGCAGCTCTTAAACTTAATAAATTAATTTTTTATTGAATAAAAACTGAATTTTTACAATTT
>JAAFCF010007112.1:3441147-3457536 GCA_013389785.1 Helicorthomorpha holstii
CATAATTTTTTCGTTTTAATTAGGTTAAATTACGTCAGGTTAATTTAGTTATTTTCTAGATTAGGTTAGTTCAAAGCAGGTAAAGTGTTTTATTTGTTAAAATGTTTAGAGTTTTTCTAATCGTTATAGATGTATCGCGATATTTTATTAGTACAATACGATAATCGATACATCGAGGAGGGTTTTTTCGAGGTTCTATCCGGTCACCCTTTTTCACAGCCTTGCACAAGTGAGATATTAGATATCCCTTCCAAAACCATACACAACAATTGGTGTGTCATATTATAAGATTATGTTTAATTACATACTGTATTAATATACTGTATTATTATGGTATATGTTAAACTCTACATCTAAGTTTTAAAGGTTTTCCATTCGATGACACTCGCGAGTCACAGTCACTAAAAGTACGTAAAAGCGAATTCCTTACCGCCATAGTCCTTTCTTTTACCGGTTGAGAATGAAAACAACCAGCCCTCATGATTCACGCATTATGAGCCAGCAACACAACTCATCATTAACTATCCCAACCATTTAAATTATTGTAATAGGCTACACAATAACACTTACCGGTACTTGAGTTTAATGAAAACACAATTGAATGCATTATATCCAGAATCTTTACTACTGTATAATGTGAAAATATTTCGACTGTTCATTACGAAATAGTCATAGCAATCGCAAACACCCTTTCACTGTGCTTCTCTTCACTGCCAAATACTGTGCATGCATGATGCACCTACAGAATGCTATGATTGCATAGTATTATGAGTGTCCTGTATTTTTATATACCGGATCCTGTACGTATTACATCAAATTAAATTTGTCTATAATTCTAATGACTAAGTAAACTACAATCTTGAGATAACCATTATTTTGATGAAACTAACGTCTGATTGAAGTACGTGAAACAGCGAATTTAATTTCCTACCGCTATTATCCTACCTTTTACTAGATGGAATATTACATACTGTACATTCCAGTCCACAATAATCACAATATATATCTTATATTATTGTAATAAAATATACGATAACATTACAACACTTACTGAAGTTAAGTGACACCACACAATTCAATGAATCATGTTTAGATTCTTAAATCGCCCTCCGACGTTTTTCGTCCACTGCTTCTCGTAACAGTCACGGCATCGCAAACGCCCTTTTACCGTGTTTTCTTTCACCGTCAAAAAGTCAGTTGATCAAGCGCGCACTAGTAATGACCAACATTATTTTGGAGTCATTTTACCGCCAATTCAGTTACAGCCAATCAGAGTGAAGAACACCAAATTTTGAAAACAAAAAACGTCATTACGTTATGCTCCGTAACGTATATGACGTCAGATAGAAATTGTAAAAATTCAGTTTTTATTCAATAAAAAATTAATTTATTAATTTTAAGAGCTGCAAATAGTCTAAAAAAATTTTTTTTATTGTTATTAATAGGCTATATGTCATTTGCAAGCTTAAAAATAAATTTTTAAAAATTATATGTTTTTCAAGTCAAAAACATATCAGCGGATATATGAACTTGATATTACATTGCAAATTTGGTTGAAAAGTTTTTGAAAAGTAATTAAAAAGTGATGAAAACGCTTGCAAACTGCATTCCAGCTATTGAAAACATTAAAATAAGCTTATTTACGCAACTTTCATTAAAATTTATCAATTTGAACAATTTTTATTTGAATTTTAAAGTTTACGTGAAAGTTGCTGCCGTCAGTGATCGACACAAGTTCGGCATAGTTTATCTACAAACTCCGTGCTCTATGCTCCGTAAAAGTTTGGCGGCAAACAAAAAACGCCAAGTAAAAGTAAACATTCACTTAGTATCAACGAGAAGGTTAAATATATTAGACGCATTATATAATGGCCATAATTGTTAAACCTCTTATTAACCCCTTACTGCTAGCTTCCTTACGTAACCTCACTTTTGAAAAAGGCCAACTTACATTAAATGCATAATAATAAGAATTGTATAGAGATAGCATACTGATGTTTATTCTGTGCTGGCTAATATTGATAATTGTATTCTAGAAAAGTGAACAAGTGCCTTAAATTCAACAGCTCACTATACGGGGCTTATACATAGCGTAAATACGTAAGTTTAACATTAGTTACCACTTCAGCTAGGATTGCACAATTTATTTCTGCGCAATATTTACTTTCTGTAAGGCGAGTTCATTATTATTTATTGATGTGTAATTAAGGGGTGATAGTGTGATAATAATTTGAATTCCGAACAGGCGTTCTTGTTACTGTTGCTATCAATTATTAATAATCACTTATTATTAATACGGTAATTAATAACAATTTAAAAAGAAAAAGACAATGATGTGGCAAACGCTTATTTCACTATAATAATAGTTTAATGGGCCTGTCATAAACATCGGATGCTGTAACTTTAGCTTTGCGGTCCAAGTTATTATAGTCTAGGTGAATTGGTGTAAATGGCTACCACGATGAAACGGTGAGAAATTTCTTTATGAATTTTACTGAACTAATCGCTACAGTAATTTTAAAAATCAATGAACTATAGAATGTTGTAACTCAATTTTGAAGTGGTAAAAATACTAAAGACAAGTTAGTGCTCTTCAAAGTGTGGAGGCAACAGTCCTAAGAAGATTATGAGAAGTACCGTAAGTCTAATAACATTATCGTGGGTTTAACAACTACAAGCGGCCAGACAAAATTTGATATCGAGTGACAAATAGATATACGGTAATCCATCAAACTTTGGATAAAACATGTGAGACATCATATATGTTAAGATTAATGTTAAATTTTTATTCTGGAACAGCCATTAAGGTAAAGCCCAAGATAATTTTGTTGAAACTTAGGAAACTAAATAACCATACAACGGTGATGGAAATATGGCAACATAAACGGCGGGTAACGGATGCGCATATGGCGGGAGAAATCTAGCTGAGACACCGTGGATCAACATTAATTTTTGACGAAGGCAACTATTGAGTTATAAACTAACAAACTAAACCATAATTATTATTGTATAATCTTGTGATGCTGAATTTTAGTCTTAAGCTTCGATTACTCGAAAATGGTGGGGGAAATTGTGTCTTGGTTCACAGGTAAAGAATTTTGAACTAAAGTAACGGTAAGTATTATATTAAATTATTAGAAGTATGAATGGTTATTTGTGTTATCTAATACCTAAACACTTTCTAGAGAAATTGTAAAGTACAATTATGAGCTAAAGAAAAATAAATTAATGCAAGTTTGTCTTAAAAAATTCAAAATAAACTACCGGTATCTATTAAAGTCTGTCTTACATAAATACGTTCTGACCTAATTTATAGTTTACAAAGTTTTGCAACTCATTGAAACGATTGCATTATACAATGAAACCCAAACTTTCCTGTTAAAGTTGCATTTTAACGACTTTTCATCGCAATGCACCATTGTTTATATGGTTTAACTCAATTAAGGGGCAAACCTAAAAATTCTCATTTTTATTTTTTTCTTAAATATCAATGAAATTGATGTAACTTGCTAATAAAGTACAAAAATAATAAAATTGTTTGACAATGTGGAACTTGTTTACTGATAGATAAGAAGATTTTTTAAAGTAAATAATATTTTACAGTATTAAAAAAGCTTACTGAGAGTTTTTTTGGTGTATCAGATGGGAAAACTTAATGGAGTTTTTATGGGAAAATTTAAAAAGCTCTTGTTATAGTTTGTGTTAGTCAGATGTTATAGATAATTTTTAGTTTTCGGTATTTATAAATGCAATACATATTGTACATTTCAGGACAGGCGATGCATACTTTGAGCAGTGACTTGGCTGTGAGACTGTGACATTAAGTCTGAGGAAAGGAATTTGAGTCCTTAGTAAGTATTTAAGTAACTGATTCTGTTATTAGGAGTCGTATGATTTTAACGAGGAATTGTAAAAACTTAAGAAAATGTTAATTGGTTGCTATTTCCAAGTGAACATTTGCTCTAGAAACGGTTATAGCTGTGACGTTTAACGATGAAAACGACGTTATGCATTTCCTTACAAATCATGCGAAAACACAAGAAAGAAAAGCCAGGTAGCACTATTAACAACAGCAGCTGTAAAATCGAGCTTCATAAAATTGTATGTGTAACAAAAGTAATGTTGTCCCAAGGTTTACAATTTATAGTTTTAATCAAGCTGTCCTGAATCTCCAGAGGTTCTGAAATGTCAGTGCGTGATGCAGATGAAAAACTTTTGTAAGACCAATTAGATGCTGATAAAGTTGATATTTTAAGAAATTTATTAAATAAGTTAATCTTGAAGAATAACTTACATAACTTTTCTGAAAGGAGTCCCAGAAGACTGAAGATTCGAAGTCACTTTAACCTGCTAGAACAAAACATGAACAGCCAGTTCAAGTTCATAATGATACTGTACATTGAAGTCTATTGTGATGCAGTTTCACACTGTCTGTGAGTGTGTAATCAAAAACAACACAGCTAAATTAAAGTTACATATCCGCAGTGCGATTGTAGATGGAAAACAACAGCAGAAGAAGCAGCATAAAACCGGTGAAGTTATTTTGGATAATAAATTTTACTTGCTTAAAATATTGCATATTGTCACTCAGGATGATAAAGTTTATAAAGTAAGATAAACTTTAAAAACCTTTGTTTAAAAGCATTCAAAAATATAATATGAAATTATTGTTAAGTTTATCGAGAAATGACTAACCTTACAGTTGGATCCCCTGCAGAATATTTCGTTGTGAACTGATGAGCGTTTATGTTTAGTTTGGTTGGTTAATGAATCGAAATGTTTTAATATTGTTGTTATGCTTGTGATCGTGGATTTGTTTTGGTTGTTAGGACTGAACGGTCAATTTGTTTATATGGTGCAGTATCATCAATGTCATTTTGGATTGCACCAGCTGATGAGGAATCTTCTCCGAATATCGTGTCAAGTTGGGAGTTTTCAATGAGAAGAAGTTCTAGCGTTTCTAATCCGGGCCTGACTAATGTTTACACTCGAAGGTTTTAATTGCTAACTTTTCTGGTCCAAATAATAATTTAATTTACAGAAGCTATGCGTTTTGAGCAAGTTGAAAGACGTATTTTTGAAATTAAACTGGGCTTTAAATCTTAGTAGTGCTTATACTTTTAGCCAAGTTTTACCGGTACCTTATTGAACATTAAAGTAATTATTTATTGTACTTATTTTAAAATAATTAACTAATGAATATACATTTTTAGTTTTCTGTGAAGAAACGTGGTCGATTTTGGATCTTCACTGTTGTATTCGAGAGGAATAGTAGAGCAAAGCAAAAAGGAAAAGTTAACGGTTTACATTAAATGACTAATAATGATCCGTGAATCACTAACTAATCCTAATGCATGCTAACCAATGTCGGGATGGATATGTGCTAATTAAAGGGCTCGCTTTTACTTGAAAGTGGTGACAAATTATCAGTGAAAATTAAGATACGGTATTTAATATGTGAATTAGTGGTTAACATATGTGGATAAATGGAATTTTTGAAGATGTTCCATCAGAGTGCCAGGGAAATCTGAAAGAGGAACTAACCATGAACGCGGTTGAAGGAGTCAAAAGTAAAGGTTTTATTAACCGTTCTTATTATGACTTACTTAAGCTTTACTGTCGCATTTTGGCTGGATTGAGTTAAACCGACCGATCTATATCATTTTTATTCTTTACAATTTGATGTAGAAATAGCTAATGTAAAATTAGCTTAACCTCTAAAACTGTAGGCTTCTTGTAGCCGATGCCAACTAAAATGATAACATCCATTCTAACAAAATGAATCTATGCAATATAATATATGTATTTTCTGGTCATTATTGCGTTATCGTTGTCATTATTAATTGTTTATTGGAAAGCTTTTTGGAGTTGTTGCCAGTTACACACATGAGCAGTAAAATGTCAAGATCATTTTGAAGTATCAAGTGATAATATCCTGGTAAATAATTTGTATAATTAAACAGTAAAGTGATAATTATATGTCTATGTATCTTTGATAGTGACTGTAGGGTTGAAACTGAATTAACTGGCATTTGTAGGGCTTTACTGTCTAATTTTGGAGCTATGAGCACTGACAGGATTAGAACTTAAATAGTTAGAACGTTTACCATAACGTATTTAACAAGAGGAGGACTAATTACTTCTCTTGTGTAGTAATAGTTTTCTTCGATGTATAATTGGAAGTCATCTTTATGAAATGCTGATTACGGATGTTTTCTCAGTTCAAAAACCATACGCTTTTTTCTTACAAGTATTTTTATTTAACACTTTCATATTATTTCTTCAAGATAAGGTACAGTAATTGTTTAAAAACTAGTTTTTAAAATTATTAATTTTTGAATTGAATATACTGTTTTTTTTTATAGTAATTCGTTAATCTAACCAGCAATACATTTAAAACGTTTACTATTGAATGCTATATTTTTATTGTACAGTATATAAAAATCTTGCCAATGTTTTAAACAGGTTATGCTTTGAGTTTTTAAAAAGTGGTCGATCTAATGGTATTCGTTTTATGTTTCAGTTCCATTTGGCATTAGTCAAATGATAAAACAATTTTCATTTGATGTTAATTACATTTTATTTTAATCGTACCGAAATAATCAAATTTATGTTTTTAAATCTTGAAATCACTTAGTATACAATATTAATTAAAATTTTTATTATTTTAGATGGTTGTTCGAAAATCGATTTTGTCCAATTCCAGTAGACATTCATAGTGGTTCCTCCGCTCTAACGTCGCCGGATGGTTCCTAATGACTACCGGTAAGCGTTATGTTCACTATTATAAATAAGAAAACAGTGCATTACTATGACAATTTGCAAACGATTAAAGTTTTAAAGTTGTCATGTACTGTACGTTACTTTTAAGTTGCTAAAACAAATCTTGCGGGAGTCGCTGTTTTCAAGTTTAATAGAAAATGGTAGCATAATAAAAACTTGTTTTTTGATTTCACATCTGTTAAGTAAAATAAAATTAATAAACAGTAAACATTATAAATACATCCAGATAATAAATTGCAATGTAGTACACGATCAACTGACACGGCAAAACAGATAGTGTACCAAATTATAGTGTTTACTCTCATAAAAATCATTTTAATGTTAGACATTAAATACCTAGTGAGTTATACATTGAAACGATAATTTCCTCTAATGGGAATAACAGCCATTGGAACTCGTGAGATTTAGTCTCGTTTCTTTATAGGCACCGTAAAAATTAATCATATAATTTATATAATTGATGTAATAAACATAGAACTTACCTTAATATTATTTATGTAAATTTCAGCCACAACTCAGTATTTTCAGTCAAACCACAGACGTGGATTTTGAATGCATCACGTGGTTTTATGTGGTCTTTAATTTTGCTATGTAATAATTATTCATGACTGTTTTATTATATCTGTCATAATTTTTTCAATAATATAATATCGTACTGAATATCTTTCTAATTTTAACTATTAACAGTTGATTTATTTCATAATAATTATTGGACAGAACAAAGTTTTCATTAAATTGAGGGACTATTTTATGTCAACCAACAACAAACTTTTGTCCATTATTGCTATAGCCGTTGTTAGCGTAGAGTTACATAATAAGCATTACCGTATGTGATGCAACTGATAAGATTGAGCAACCGGGTTTGAGGCTAATTGCAATAGAAGTGCTTAATAGTTGGCTCCTTTGAGCATACAGAATTATGACTCCTTAAAAAACATTCATTGCGTAGTAGTTTTGCCTTTTAATTTTTAAAGTTTTCAGGGTGGATGCGGATCGGTGTCTCAACGAGAGGTGACAACAAATTAATTAAATTTGGTTAAAATTCAAAAGAAGATGTTGTCAAGTTGCAATATTTGGATGAAGAAGATGCTCTAGAAAACAAAGAAAATCTTCAAAGAAAAATAATAGGCATTAATCAACTTCATTTCGAACGTCATAATTTGGGTGGAACTTCACGGCAGACAACGGTCGAAATGCACGGTAGGAAAAAAAAATCATTTTCATTTCTAAAATATATTATTTTTAACGTCGTTGAATCAATTTCTGATGGGAAATCGGATTCAAAAATGGGTCTATTTTGGGTCTTAATTTTGGGATTTCTCAGTAAATATCAATCAACAAAATGGCGTTACTGGTCATGTTGTTTGAAAAGATGAAAAAAATGGCGATCATTACAAAAACAACAACTTTCACTGTACAGAACTGCGCATGTCTTGTGATATCATGCCACTGATCTGTTATGTAACTATCACATAGGGGAGTACTGGTATAACATAATACCGGTACAATTAAAATAAGAATTTTATAAACTAAAGACAATTGCTTATAATTTTTGTGTACAACTTTACAAGTGTAATATTATTATACAATAGTAGCATATTAATTTCATAAATATCGAAATATGTACTATTGGTCTTTATAAGTGAAACAAATATAATAAATCCTATTGTATATACCGTACTTTCTTTTCTTTTATAACAGTAAGCAATAGAGAAACTAGACAAATCTTGATGAAAACCAATTTAAGTTAGTTTTGTTTTAATAACAATTCAACAAAACAAGCTTTTATTAAAATTGATGCAACTTTTATAGTAAAGTATTGAAAGAAATTCTTATTGAAAGTAATGCAATTTAGTTTTGTTTCACTATTAGCTAAATTTGATTTTACGATATTTTTTTATTAAGCCATGACATATTTTATTAAAATTGATTTCTACAAATTAAAATTTAATGCTTTTTTTAGATGATTGATCGCTTGGAAGCTGTGTGACGCGTGTGTATGTGTGTATTTTGTGTGTGAAATCTTTTGTGGTCTCAAAGTGCTTTGGATTACGGTTACCTAGTGGGGAATTCAACTAGGGAATATTTTCATTTGAAGAAAATTCCCCACCAACATTAGCTTCACAAAAACGGTCAGACAATGTCAACTATTTGAAATTGAGCTTGTTTAATGAAGATATGTTTTATGTTATTGATAAGCAGTAACATAAACATTATCATTTTCAAAAACTAAAGCTCAATAGTGTTTTCAAGCCAATGGTTTTAACCAATAGCTAGGAGTTGTATAAAATACACAAGATGAAGTGTAATATAGTTAACCCCTGCTATGAGACACTTTATCAATTATAAAATATTAAAACAACTCTTGGCTAGTAGTAGGATTGTTTAATTTTGCTTTTGCTTTTATTTGTTTTACAGTTTCTGTGCCATAAAAGCGGATCACCATTGGACCATAGACTTGGAGTGCTGTATGAAGAAAGTGAAAGGGTTGTGTGCTGCGTATAATTGTACGAAAGCACATAGGTTTTTACAATTCCCCCAAAACAATGTACTTTTCTGTTTTTTACAGTAAGCCTATCTAACTGCCAAGATGGGTTTCTTCACACTTACACATTAATTTTAGATTGCACAGTACTACTGGCTGGGCAATAGTACTTACAAAGTGCACTTCTTGGATAGCTTTATTGAGGTGTCCTAACTAGGATGTTTATTTTTTAATATATTGCAGGTTCTTTGACAGATGAAAACATCGTGGGACATCCAGTGTTATAAATTTTATAGTGTAGATTTAGTATTTTTCAGTAAAACCATTGGCTTCATTTGTGTATTATAATACTGTATGTACTTATGTTTGTAATGGGGGGCAAATACACGGGTGTGAGGAACAGTTAAGGAATGTTAGGGATATGCTATGGTGCAAAGCGAAATAGTGAGTTTGGCTGGTTAAAGATTAATGAGTTGTCTATTGGTTATTTAAATGTAACCAATAGTCACTCATTGATCTCCTAACACAGTCGAAATACTTTACAAATCTAAAGGGGTTAGATTTCTAAAGTATTTCAGATCCAATTTTCATTGTGCATTTTTCTTAAATATATTGATAACCTTACATTTGAATAACATTTTTAAAGTATTTTTCAGAGGTTCCAGAATGTTCGAAGTGATTTTTTGGTAAACTGGTATCAGTAAGTTGTATTACAAATACTGTATAATCAAATTTGACGATAATAGTTGTATGTATATTTCTTTATAGCCATCAACAGCATTTCAATACAATGCACAGAAAGCAGTGATAGTGCAATTTTGGATAAAGGGATTTTGAAGGTACTAAGTGTTCACTTTATTAAAATTACCACTATTTTAATTTGATGTTTTTTCTTTACCTTATTAATTATAAAGGACTCTCGGATAATAATTGGCCTTTCCAGCATCTTAAATTTAAGTACTTTTTTTTTACTTTAATTCACAATCAATTGCCTTGTTTGATTTTAGGGAATAAGCTTTATGGTTTCTGGTGTAATACGAGACAACAGTGACAATCTGTGGGACTTTCAATTTAGATTGAAACTGGGAAAGTATTACATTTTTAGGTTAATTGTAGTTAAATTGATGTGTGGGTTTGTTTTTCCAGGAATAATATTGCCTATTGGATGCTGGTAGACATGACTACTAGAGCCTACTAAGTTACTAAAGTCTTCACTACAATTTCTTAATTTGGATTTTTTTTATCATTTCAGGTTTTAAATATGTTACAAATTAAAGAAATCGTACTTTAGATGAAGCTATGTAAAGGCAGTATAGTCATGATTATTCATAATATATTCATGGTTAATTATATTCATTAATAATTTTGAATTCGTTGTTTTTTATATTTTTTACAGAAGAAAGTAATTTCGATGACCTATGATACTAGGAAACCTATAAAACTATTAAATAGCCTTGTTAATTATCTTAAATGTAGCATTCGTACTTATAAATTTGTTAATTAATTTTTTTGGTGTTTTAGTTGTAGTAAAAGAGCGTCATTTTACCTGATGTAACAATAGGAAGCAGGACTATCGTCATGTATTTTTAGTTTAAATTGGACTGGTTAAGCATAAGAGTATAACATTGATGCTGTACACAGCACTTTGAATGAAGCCAAGGTTTATAATATTCATCAATAATTACAAATTTAATTTTTAAAAAGTTTTTTTTTACAGTTGCTGGATACTCTTGGAAGGAATCGTCAATATAGTTTGTGTTTTGCAAGTCCGAACATGTATAATTTAACATGGTTAAAAGTTAAACTCGTTATTGTTTTTATTTATTACAGCTTAATACTGGTTTTATCTGTGGACCGCCACATGTGGACAGTTTCAAGATTAAGGAAGTTGCTATATTGTGTTTGTAATTTTTAGAATTCTTTTTAATTTTTAATTTTAATTCCAGCATTAGTGTCAATGATTTTTCAACGAGAACCGGGTTGCTACTTTATAGGAATTTACATGAAATTTTCGATGGAAAAGTTAGCCATGGGGGCTTCTAGATGAAAATTTGTCATTGTGTGTTTTTTAATAGCGATTGTATTCTTTTATAATGTATTGTTAATTGATGTTCAAAAGGTTGAATTATTTTAATTGGTCATTATGTTGTAAAATACTGATTTTGCAGAGATACAAGGTTGATAATGGTATCATTGCAGTGATTTTAATATAGGGATTGTATATCAAAAGTAGTATACAGTGTATATCAGAAATAGTGGAGTTTAAAGATTTGTTGGTTAGCTGGTTACACTGGATATTAGAGGGTTGAAATCTTAAGGTTTTTCACTGTAATGATTATAGTATGTTTCATTATTAAATATGTAAATGTTGGCTTGGGGTAGTACAAGGTTAAAGCGGTGGGGTTTTCATAATGGTTTATCATTTAAGAATATTGTCGTTTTAAAGAATTGGGTCATTTGTATTTCAAGTGTATGGTTAAATGCTATATTGTTATGTAAATGTCTAGGATTCTAGGTAATATAGTGCCACGAGGATGACTACTAGTTCCACTCATTTTTGGGCAAGGAGGAATAAGTGAACAAGAAGTAAAACCATAACCAAAAGAACTGAGGTCATCAGATAGAATATCTTTGAAAAAGTAGCACCGGTAAGTCCAATTTGAACTTCAACAAAACAGTTAAGTACAAAAGGTCACAATTATGAAAAATTAAATTGGTGAAGTTATCGGCCTTCATAAAATCAAAACTATTTAAAGTAAGCTTGGAAGCAATATATAAAAATTAATTTAAAGTAAGCTCTGAAGTAATACGGAAAAATTAATTAAAAATAAGCTTAGAAATGATATAATGACAAGTCATTAAAATTAGTTTGAAAATATTTTAAACAAAATTTAAATTTAGCATAAATGTAATAATGTATTTAAATACAAGTCACTTAAAATAGCCTAGAAGTAATATATAAAAATAATTTTAAAAAATTGTAAAATTAAATTTTTAAAATTTTAACGTTTAATTTAAAAGTTAAGGTGGATAAAGCTTCTAAAATTAAGTGAAAGGAAAGTTTAAGATATTCTATTTATGTTAATGTAACATTTAAGTAAATCTTTAAGTGGTGTTTTTAAAATTAAGGTGAACTTAATTGCTGGCTTTTAGTTTAAACAACTTCATTTTAAGAAAAGCCAGTGGGTCTGCCAAACCTAAACAATAAAAGTGAGCATAAGGTATGTCCATAGCATCAAATAACAGTTAAATCTGGCTATATAAGATTGTCCATCTGAAATTGTACAAGTTGCTAAAAAATGTTAAATTATTTTTAAAAAAAATAAGCCAACTTCAAAGCTAAAATATCAAAATTGGAAAGTTTAAAAATTTTTTTATTGAAGTTTTGATATTAATCTTCTAAGTTGAGATAAATTATTTAATTTTAGTTTTTGAAAACTATGAATTGTTGGTTACAACAATGTCAACTTTAAGAGTATCCTTAAAATTTTCTTTCATTTTTTTTTTGGTTTGGTAGATTACTGTAAATTAAGTTAAATAATTAAAAAAAAATAAAAGTTGCCGCTTTAAAGACTGTTGCCATAGTGATAACATTAGGAAGAATAAGTCGTAGAGATTACGATTAATCATACAGTATATTTGGTTTTCAAGTTTTATAAACAAATTACTTAAATAATTACTCTTGTACCATAAATTGCCATTTTTTGCAAGCTATTTGACATTTTAATCGACTTAACAAAAATATCAGAATAGCTGAATAATTGTTGCTGAATAAATGCCACTCTTATTTCAACTTTACAGTGGTGGTAAGTTATTTTATAACCTGACAGTAATTATATTTACATGTCTAGAGATAACAACCGAAATGGAATTGCTACTCAAGCAACATATTATGCCATTTATTAAACTTTGCTGAGAATTTCTAGACTTATTAAACAATTTGTGTTAAACATCAATTGTTAGAGTAAATTGCACGAACAACACTTGTTTACGGTATTTTTAAACATGGGCTTAATACAATTAAAAAACAATATCAACTAAGTTAAAGCAACGAAGGCTGTTTATTCAAAAGAAACAAGTTTCAAGGAAAGCAGAATGAAAACAGCGGAAATAACAACTTTTTTGCTTTATTTGACGAAAGTATTTGTAGTTTGCAATTAAGTTAACTACACAGCTTCTGCTTCTGTTTCCAGCAGTATTTACCGATCCAAGTATCTATTAAAAAACTTTAAAATAAAGTAACTGATTTAAAAACATTGCGAATTTATTTGTTTTTTATTTGTTAATATAATTGTTATTGTTATAAAAAAGTTAAAATTGAAATAATTTTATCGATATATCTACAAGTGCCTCAGGTGTAAGACACAAACGATGGAAACACAGGAATTGAATTGCAAAAATTTTCCCGTTTAGAGTCTATTAACACTCCCAAATTACAGCTGATTGAAAACCGTGTGATTAGTTGGCAGAAGAAAAGTTTTAATCAGGTAAGTTCGTTAGCTTTATTTCATTTATTATAATACATATTTACTCGAATACAACTTTACAGAATGAGGTGAAGAAGTACTCAGATCCAACCCCTTGTGAAACACATCTACATGAAAATTTAAGTTACTGGTATTACAAATGCGCAAACTTAAATTAAATTCTCTTTCAATGTAAAACTGAAGATGAAATATTTGCACTAAATAAAATGTCTCACTAATATATTTTATCCAGTAAACTGGTTTCTCTTCATTTTGACAGCAAATTTGGAAAAACATTAAGTGTAATTTCTCTTCATCAGTTTCATTACTAAATCGTAAATTTAGTTTGTCAATGTTTTCACAAGCACTTTTACATTTTTTAATTAAATCCTGAAAGTCATTTGCATTTATAATCCCACTGAAGAAATAAACTACATTTATTTCTTGTTTACAAAGTGTTTCACTGATTTTTTTAGTCGGAATCTCTTCATGTAATTTGATGTGAAAACTTTCATTCTCACCTATCTCGATGGTTTTTGAATATATTTGTGGCAATTTCACTCAATGGCTTTACAACTATTTTGATCTCTACAGTAATTTAGTTTACTTACATTCTTTCAATATCTGGCTTGATTTTTGATTTTCCTTTAAAATGGGTGATGCCACCAATTTTAACATTAATAACAGCACTGCTTTTAAGTTACTGACAATGAACAAATAGAATTTCTAATTTACAGTTTCACATAATTTATATAATGTACAACAACAAAATGATAAACTTTATCTGAATTGATAAGATTTTCAAATCAATCACTTGTTACAGGAAAATTGCACAATATAAAAATTAAATGATTTAATCATCGAAAGAGTTACTTTTGGGAGTTTAACTGCTAGTTAACATGTGTCATGCATTTATTTATCTTAATTAAAAACATTTTTTTTATTGATTTCACTAATATATCATCAATAATATTTAATTTTTAATACATGTCAATTTGAAGTTTTAATTTCATCATTTGAATCTCATTAGTAAACATTGTTTACATTCAATGCAATGCTATCCTATGCATTTTGTACGGTACTATAATGGGATATCTATGACGTCATATGACGTCATTTTATTCCATTATCCATTGAGCATGTGTATATAAATAAAGCGCAGAATCCTCAGCATAGAAACGTATAGATTTCATTTCAAAAGTTATTAACTAACGTCAAGGTATTTATGGTCGGTTTTTGTAGTAATTTGCTGTCGAGTTTGAGTAATAAGAGTTTAACATAATTAAATTTAAGGTATTTAATTAGTTATTTAATCTTTGAACGCGTCTTAAATTGCTGCTAAAGTGTTTAATTTTGTCGAAGAAATGGAATTGCTTACCATAAGTTTAACAACAGTTAATGGTGACATTTTGTTTTCATTTCTTTTAATTAATTTATATTTGTAAAGGCATTATAGTTGATTTCATTTTTGGTTTTTGACAGTTATTCTTCACTGCCGATTTTCTGATTCAACTCAGCGTTTACTTCTACGACGGTGGCTGAAATGGTTTGCTGCTGCCAATGCTACTTTCGAAGCCGGGATCATAAAACGTGTATCATATTGATGGAAAAAGCAGAAATATTATTATTTATTTTGTACATTTTATATTGGAAATTCAATATAAAGTAAGTCACATGTTATTGTGGTTACGTGAGTTTTAATTTCAGGGTTCTACAAAACATTGGCAAGAGTAGTATGATACAGCGTTCCGACGGACCAATAGGAGAGCGTAAAAAAAGTGTAGTAGCCAATGGTAATGCGTAAAAAAAATAAGTAGCCAATGGCATGGCAAAAAAAAAAGTGGGAGGTTACCAGGCGTGGCTAACTAATCAAAAACGAAATTAAAAGGAAATTAAAAAGAAATTAAAAAGTGGTAAAGTAAAAAACATATAAAAATAAGGCATGTAAATAATATAAACATAACCAATCAAAAACAAAATTAAAAAGTGTTAAATGTAGAAAGTAATAGTAACATGGATTAAAAATAAAAAATAAAACAGTTAAATCAATGAGAGCGTATGAAAAAAGGGAGAGAAGAGAGAGAGAGCAAGCAAGCAAAGTGAAGTGTGAGTCGTGAATGAGTAAAAATAAAAATGGATATGTGTTATCGTATGTATTTTGAATAAATAAATGTTTATAAAAAATAAAATGTCTATTTAATGAAGTTAATACTACAATATAAAAAGATGTTTATAAGATTAGAAAGCAACAAGCTATATGAGGAAAGGCAAAAAAAAAAAATTTAAAAGAAATGAAATGGGGGAGAAAACAAAATGGTTGTAAAACAATAAATGTAGGTGTTGGGGCAGTTTTGTCTTGGTAATAAGTAGATTAGTTGCCAAGATGTCCAAAATAAGAAAGCAGGTGTTGGTGTCCTAATGTAGTGGTTAGTTAAGTGAATTTTGCAATAAAAGGGATGAAAATACATTAAGACACAAGTCAGATAAAAAATGTATATAAATACTGTAAAATGAAGAAGGGTCACATTGTGTTCTCAGTGTTAAAGAGAAAAAACTTGTTTCAACTATTTCTGCTACATCGAGTTGTTGCTACTGCTTAAAAGTCCTACATACGAGATAAACATAGTGACATTTTATAAACATTAAAACATTTAA
>JAAFCF010007112.1:3477058-3487413 GCA_013389785.1 Helicorthomorpha holstii
AAATGTAATTTTGACAGTATTATTTGTTAGTGTCACAAAATTAATTTAAAATTTTAAAATGACCTATATATCAATTCAATAAAGAAAAGATAAGAAGCCTATCCTTCAAAGGGCCTTAGAGATTAGAAAATGGGGTCACCACAAACAACCATCCAATGACCATTCAGTGTTTTACCATATTAGGAGCATAAAGTTTATGGCACGGTTTTAATCATCCAATTTTCAATAACTCTTCGTTATCTGATTGGTTAGTTGCTTTGGATAAGATAGCTTTGCAAGCCGACCAGACGTGTCTTTAAAATCATTTTCATTTCTGTGCCTTCAAATACAGTACAGTATTTGTTGCCATTCATCTATACCTCTTAACACTGCCCAACTCAGTGCTAAGAAATAAACGGACCAAGGGTTTACTATAGCCAAATACTACAGACTATAGTACTTGCTATAACTCTATGAAAGGATCCAGACAACACATAGTGGCAGCAATTTGGGTTCCCTACAGAGAAGAACCAACTAAAACGATTGCCATCACAAACTATGTCCCGTTGGCATGCCCGTACACCATCATACCAATCCCCAGGTAAAGCAACTGCAGAAGAAATTGAGTTAGTTGATTCGGTCATTAATGGAGAAAAAAGCATTTACCACCAAAATGATGATGAACTTACTGCATTTTTAATTGCGGTTAAGCACGGTTGGATTGAAAAAATGGACCAGTTGCTTAAAAAAGGTAGATTTAATTTTGATCACTCCATTTAATATAACTACTGTATGTTAATTATTTATAATGACTTTAGATGAAAATCAGCTTAATTCAACATTGGACCAGAACATGGGAAGAAGATATTTTGATTTTCCACCACCATTCGCTGTAGCTGTAAAATATAATCAGTATTCAGCATTTGAGTACTTGGTTTCTAAAGGAGTTCAATTTTGCAATGATAGCGGATTCTCTGTAGAAGAAATGTACAGAAACCCGGATAAAAGATTTTTTAACTTGGCTGTCAAATCGCGAATGAATAGTTGTCTTCCAAGCGACGTTTTACACAGTTCAAATGTGTTATCCATCTTGGCAACAGATTTAAATTTTGATGTTGAATTCATGGAATTTGTATTTGCCAATGGGGGAAAAGTGATGCCAGAAGATTGTTTTTATAACAAGCCTATTGAAAAGGCAATAACCTATCGAAACACTAAAGCTTTGAAGATTTTTCTTGAAAAAATTAACGATGAAGGTAAAATATCAAATAAATCTTTTAAATTGAAACATTTTTTCAAACAAGGCAAAATGGCATAAATAACAATAGCAATCCTTTCTGTTTATTTTTTACAATGAAGAAAAAATGTTTTCCAATTTAGAAAATCATCCTGTAATTTTGTAGTACCGTTAGTGACTTAATTAAAGATCATAAATTCTTTATTAAAACTTTAGATTGGCAGAAATTAAAAACAGAGTTTAAAGACAATTTATCCATTTTTGACTTTGGAATTACCTGTGCATCAGTAGAGTAAGTTTACAACTTATTCATAATTATGCTCCAGTTTGTCACTGCGAAATTGTCTACAGAATCTACTGTATGTAGCGCCACGTATTTTGAATACGCATTTAAAAAAACATTATACTTCGTAGGCTGTGGTCATGCTCGTTGTAGCATAATGTATAAAGTGAAATAAATATTAAACTTTTTAAAAATATTTTTTATTAATTACAGAGTTATAAAGACACTATGGCCCTATATGAAAGAAGAGGACAAAATACGCGAATGTCAATTTGGTGATCCATCCCGCAAGTGTATCTTGCATAAAGTTGTGTTTGAGTAAGTAAAACCCAAGTTGATTTCATGTGTAAAAATTCGCTTTTATTAATTGATATAACAAATGACATTTTAAAAAAAGCTCTGAGTAATGCAACTTATATACTGTAATAATAATATAATAACATCTTTATTTAATTTTTAGCCCAATACCGCAATCCTGCCAAGTAGCCAACTTCCTTTTGGATAATGGATTCAATGTTAATCAGTGTCTCTTGCCACATAGTGAACTTGAAACACCACGTAGTAATTTTGCAACGCCACACTGTTATTATCCAGGGCCACATAATCTTTTTGCAAGGTCACTTAGTGAATTTCAAACGCCACGTCCCCTAATTTATCCTTTTTCACCTATATTCAGCCATGTGTTTGACTTTTCATATCCTGGATTCGAGTTCAAGTACTCTTTACTTGGCTACGCAGTTTTGGTTAAGCGTTTAGATTTGGTTAAGTTAATAATAAAACATGGAGCTGAGGTCAATCCATCTCCTGACATTATCCATCCACTTTTTATTGCCTGTTTACTAAAACAAGTTGAAATATGCAATTATCTGTTAGATCATGGAGCAAATCCAAATTATCTGCTTAAAGTTGGAAACGAGATGAGGCCAGTCGTTTTGGCCGCTTCCTGTTTTGTGATCGATGGCTGTTTGCTTAAAATTCTTGCAGCTGGAGCAAATTTAACGTTACTTCCGCAGAAATACTGGGATTATTTAGAAACAACACTTCCAAAGAATGACGCTTACCAAGTACTCATGCTTTTGAAAACGTCTTTTACTGGAGGAAGTTTGAGCCTTACGTTAGCTGACAATATTAATGGACAATCGCCACAAAATGCAATGTGTTCAACCTTGTCGTTTGGCGGACACCAAATTCATTGTAAACAAAGTATAAGCCGGATTAATCATCTGTTAGGTTATCCAGATAATTTGAGTATTTCTTATACAAGTAAGTCCACATTTCCTATTTTCATCATTAAACAATGATTTTAATTGAATTTTATATATCAATTTGCAGTTATTGGAAATAGATTTACTTCACTGAAGCATCTCAGCCGAGTTGCAATAAATAACCAGATTACAATAGTAAATAATGGGAAGTTGTTAAACCAATGTGTGAGCCAACTAAAACTCCCTGATTCCGTAAAATTATATCTCAATTACGAAAATTGAATGTAATTTTAAAAAATAAAGTGTACTGTATTTGAGAAAAAAAAGTGACTCTAATTAAGTTATTTAAGTCAATCAAAGACTAGGTTGCAAGAAAACACTACAATAAATGACACCAACTCTTTAGTTTTTAATTTACAATACACTGTTTTAAGTTTATATTGCACTAAGAAACAAAGTTTTAAAATACTGTAACAACTTTAAATAAAAAGAATATTTCGCCTTCAGTTTTGCTGGGTAATTAATTGTGATACTATATAAATGTAAGTACAGTATTGTATATTTCACCAGTGCATCTACAAAGACCTTTGGTGATTTTTTCCATTAATTAATTCAGTAAAGAAAAGATAAGAAGCATACCCTTAGAAGGGCCTTAGAGATTAGAGAATGGGGTCACCAGAAACAACCAACCGACCCCATTCAATGTTTAATAGAGTAACGTATTCGTAATCTGATTGGTTACTGTAGTTGCTTTCGACCTCATCTATAGGTCTTAACACTGTGCAACTAGTGTTAACTAAAGCTCTATGAAAGGACCCAGACAACACATTTTGGCAGTGACTTGAATTTAACTACAGAGAAGAAACAAAACAATCAGAGACATCAGCAAATAACTTAGTCAACAGGAAATAACATCAACGGTAAATTCAACGCTATAAAACCTAATTAGCACGTTTGATCCTCCATAAATTCAATGCAAAAGATCCCAAAATTTCACAAATAGTGCACTTATTTGGCTATTTACTGTATAAACAGTAGGGTCATGAAAATGAAGCCATAAATTTAATTTATACAGTGTAATTCGGTGGTGTATTTTTAATTAATTTAAACTTGATAAGGCGTAATACAAGCCACGAGGGCTTGATATCATTAGGGTCGTTCATTTTACTGTATGTAAATACTGTATTTTTAGTACAGTATATGAAATGCTTTAACCATAATATTACATTGACATAAGTGCACCATGACTAATTTTTTGTATAAATGTTTATAGAAAATGATTCAAATAGTAGATGATGATGAGATGATCGTTCTTGAATTTCCATTTCAAACTACGCCCCGTTGGTATGACTCTACATCAGCATACCAATCTCCAGATGAAGCAACTGCAGAAGAAATTGAATTGGTTGATTCGGTCATTAATGGAGAAAACCCCATTAATCACCAAAATGATGATCAACTTACTGCATTTTTAATTGCGGTTAAGCATGGTTGGATTGAAAAAATGGAAGAGTTGCTCAAAAAAGGTAGATTTGATTTTGATCACTCCATTTAATATACCTATGCTAATTAGTTATGATTAATTTAGATGAGAATCAGCTTAATTCAACATTGGATCGGGGCATGCATCGATCGTTTAATAATCCAGTACCAGTCGATATCGCTGTAAAATATAATCAGTATTCAGCATTTGAGTACTTAGTTTCTAAAGGAGTTCAATTTAATAATAGAATATTAAATATCAAATATATGTACGACAACCCGGATAAAAGATTTTTTAACTTGGCTGTCAAATCGCGAATGAATAGTTGTCTTCCAGGCGAAGTTTTACATAGTTCAAATGTGTTATCCATCTTGGCAACAGATTTAAATTTTGATGTTGAGATGATGGAATTTGTATTTGCCAATGGAGGAAAAGTGATGTCGGAAGATTGTTATCATGACAAGCCTATTCAAAGTGCAATAATCTATAAAAACACAAGAGCTTTGAAGATGTTTTTTGACAAAATTAACGATGAAGGTAAAGTAACGATGAAATTGAAACATTTTTTCAAACAAGGCATTATGGCATAAATAACAATGGCAATCCTTTCTGTTTATTTTTCATAATGAAAAAAAAAATGTTTTCCATTTTAGAAAATCATCCTGTAATTTTGTAGTAATGATTTAATTAAAAACCATAAATTGTTCATTAAAACTTTAGATTGGCAGCAATTAAAAACAGAGTTTGAAGGCGCTGCATCCATTTTTGATTTTACAATTTCTTTTCCATCAGTAGAGTGAGTATACAATCTATTCATTAATATACTCCAGTTTGTCACTGCGAAATTGTCTACAGAATCTATGTAGCGCCACGTATTTTGAGTACGCATTTAAAAAACATTATTTTTCGTAGGCTATAGTCATGCTGGCTGTGACATAATGTAAAATAAAATTTTAAAACATTTTTTTATTAATTACAGAATTTTAAATACTCTATTGCCCTATATGAAAGAAGAAGACAAAGTACATGAATGTCGACTTCGTCATTCATTTAGCAGGTGTTTCTTGCATCAGATTGTGTTTAAGTAAGTACTGTGTAACCTTAATTAAGTTCATGTGTAAACATTCGCTTTTATTAATTGATATAACAAATGCTATTTTGAAACAAGCAAGCTCTGATTAATGCAACTTATATACTGTTATAATAACATCTTTTTTTAATTTTTAGCTCAAAAGAGGAATCCTGTGAAGTAGTCAACTTCCTTTTGGATAATGGATTCAATGTTAATAAGTGTCTCATGCCACATACTGAACTTCAAAAACAACATCATAATTTTGCACGAATTTATGATTCGATGCCACATCATCCTTTTCCAACGCTACGTCGTGAACATGCAACGCCACCTCCCCTAATTTTTCCTTTTTTTCCTAAATTCAATCATTTGTTTAACTTTTCATATCCTGGATTCGAGTTCAAGTACTCTTTACTTGGCTGCGCAGTTTTGGTTAAAAATTTAGATTTGATTAAGGTCATGGTAAAACATGGAGCCGAGATCAATCCATCACCTGACGTTATCCATCCACTTTTTATCGCCTGTTTACTAAGACAAGTGGAAATATGCAATTATCTGTTAGATCATGGAGCTAACCCCAATTATCTGCTCAAAGTTGGAAACGAGATGAGACCAGTCGTTTTGGCCGCTTCCTGTTTCATAAACGATGGCTGCTTGCTTAAAGTTCTTGAAGCTGGAGCAAATTTAACGTTACTTCCGCAGAAATACTGGGATGACTTAGAAAAGGAACTGCCAAAGAATGACGCATATCAAGTTCTCATGCTTTTGAAAACTGCTTTTACTGGAGGAACTTTGAATCTTACGTTAGCTGACAATATTAATGGGCTACCACCTCGAAATTCAATATGCTCAACCTTGTCGTTTGACGGACACCAAATTCATTGTAAACAAAAAATTAACCGAATTAGTCATCTGACAAATTTTTCATATTATTTAAATATGAATATTTCTTATACAAGTAAGTCCACATTTCCTATTTTCATCAACAAAATGATTTAAATTGACTCATATATTTAAAACAGCTATTGGAAATGGATTTACATCACTGAAGCATCTCAGCCGAATTGCAGTAAATAAACAGATTACAAAAGTAAATAATGGGAAATTGTTTAATCAGTGTGTGAGCCAACTAGAAATTCCTGACTCCCTAAAATTATATCTCAAATACGAAAATGGAATGTAATTTAAAAGAATAAAGTGCAGGTATTTGATAAAAAAATAAATGACCCTAATGAAGTTAGTTAAGAACTACAGTAGATTGCAAGAATACACTACAATAAATGACACCAACTCTTTAGTTTTTAATTTATACTACACTGTTTTAAGTTTATAATGCACAAAAAAACAAAGTTTAAAAATAATAACTTTAAAAAAACATTTTGCCTTCAGTTTTGCTGGATAATTAATCGTAATATTATTATAGTGTCTAAATGATGCGTTGAACATAACATAGTATAAATAGTAATAAATATTTAAATGCAAAGTCTGATATTAAATGCAATATATTTTATTTTTATCATGCAGTACCTTTTTAATTATGAAATAATTTTTGATTAACTGATTTTCCACGAGAGCATTTTATGAATTCAATAAAATTAATAGTAGTAAAAAATACAATAGTACAGGTACTACTGTATAATAGGTTTTCATTGGTTCAGAATAACTAAAAGCATTTCAAAAACTTACTAGGTAAACTGTGGTTCTGTCAAATAAGATTTAACTTCTGATAGCTTTATACAGTGTCAGAAAGATTCTGTTTAACTTCTAAAAGTTCAATTCAATTTCTATAAATGAAGACTCAATTTCTAGGCGTTCTGGACAAACGTCAGCATTGCCATATCATTTAAGAATATACATTGATTTACACTAACACCGTTTTCTATATTTTATTGAGAAATTTAAACTTCCTCAATTTAAAAAAAATTAAAGGTAATCGCCCCCAGGTGGGCTCGAACCACCAACCTTTCGGTTAACAGCCGAACGCGCTAGCCAATTGCGCCACGGAGGCTTCCGGTACAGTAGCTGTTTATTTACGTATTTAAAAACATTTATATGTACCGGTAATAATTTTATTCATATTTATTTATTAATTATTTTTTATTCTGAATTGTCTACTTGTTAGTTACTCCACTAATGGAATAATTATAAGAAAACTTATTCTTTACAAAAAATGTTTCTAAGCAACATATTAATACATTACACCTAGAACATTAAAAACAAATTGATTGATTACTGGTGATCTTTTACATTTGAAAATCCCATCGTCAGTAAATTAAAAATTGATTAATCCATAATTTAGTAAATAAAAAGGTAAATTCAGCAGAGTTAAAACCGAAATTCTATGTACATTACTGGATAAAAAAAACTAAATAAAAGTATCTCTGTGCATAAAAGTTCTAAATTTTTATCTATTTTGGTTTACCCGTTAAATGAGAAAAACAACTAAAAAATGAGTTTACTGTACATAGTCCTGATATAAAACTGACATTAATATCAAACCAAGTCTTAATAATGAACAGTATGTTTTTATACAGTAAAATGTTTATTTAAAGACAGCAGTCGATTGCAAAACTATACAGTGTACTTTAAAATATTTAATTTTTTACACTGTTATTCGTTAAGTGTCACAAATTTAATATGGAATATTTTTGATCTCATTAATTTTTGAGAAGTCAGTAAATCCGCAGCTAAAGAAAAGATATAAGGAGAATATCCTTAGAAAAGCTTTAGAAAGGGTCGTAGAGATTAGAGAATGGGGTCACAACAAACAACCATCCGATGACTCTATTCAGTGTGTAAAGGCCATAAAGTTTAAGGCAAGGTCTTTATCATCCATTGTTATCTGATTGGTTAGTTGCTTTCGACCTCTGATAACTTTGCAAGCCGACTAGACTTGTCTTCAAAACCATTTTCTTGTCATTCTACTCATTCACCTATAGGTCTTAACACTGTCCAACTCAGTGCTAAGAGGTAAACGGACAAAGGGTTATATACTGTATAGCTATAGGTCTGTGAAAGGGTCAAGAAAACACATTGTGGAAAACACATTGACTTAGGTTTAACTACAGAGAAGAACCAACTAAAACGATCAGAGACATCAACAAATAGTCACCAGTATAACAGGAAATGTATACGGTAAAAATAAATCCAACGCTATTAAATCTAATTCTTACATTCAATGCAAAAGATACCAAAATTTAAAAAATAGTGCACTTACTTGGCTATTTACAGTATAAACAGTAGGGCTATGAAAATAGAGCCATAAATTTAATTTATAATTTAGTGGTGTATTTTTAATTCATTTAAGCTAATATACCGTTAATTGGCAAAACGTGATACAAGCCACGTGGATTACAAAGTAATCGTTAATGTGGATTGTATAAATGTTAATTGTATACCGGTATTCAATTTCACTTTCTGAATACATTCAAATGCGACTGTTAATAAAGAAACGAAAAAACATATACTGTATGGTAATCTATGCAATTTATCCCCGTTTCTTCATTGCCAGCATGTGAGTGTGATACATTTAGAGTTTTTCATTTCATGTAATCTATAATTCTAATACAATATATGAAACGCTTTAACAATAATAAAATAATGATATGATTAGTGTACTACAACTAATTTTTTTTTATATAAATTTTTATAGAATCCGAGGGTTCGAGTAGTAGATCCTATTACAGAGATGCCCGTTTATGTAGATCCTCGACTTTGTATTCCCGAATGGTTTTACCGTACACCATCATACAAGTCTCCAGATGCAGCAACTGCAGAAGAAATTCAATTGGTTGATTCGGTCATTAATGGAGAAAAAAGCATTTACCACCAAAATAATGATGAACTTACTGCATTTTTAATTGCAGTTAAGCACGGTTGGATTGAAGAAATGGACCACTTGCTCGAAGAAGGTAAATTTGATTTTGATCACTCCATTTAATGTAACTACTGTTTGTTAATTAGTTATGTTTATTTTAGATGAAAATCAGCTTGATACAACATTGATCAACTGCAGAAGACCAGCTTTTAATTTTCTATCACCAGTCGATATAGCTGTAAAATATAATCAGTACTCAGCATTTGAGTACTTGCTTTTTAAAGGAGTTGAATTTAGCCATGATAGAAAATTGATTGTAAAATACATGTACGACAACCCGGATAAAAGTATTTTTAAATTGGCTGTCGAATCGCGAATGAATAGTTGTCTTCCAGGCGACGTTTTACACAGTTCAAATGTGTTAGGTACCATAGCAAGCGATTTAAATTTTGATGTTGAATTGATGGAATTCGTATTTGCCAATGGGGCAAAAGTGGTGTCGGAAGGTCATCGTTATTCTGACACGCCTATTGCAAAAGCATTAGTCTCAAATAACTTTAGGGCTTTGAAGATGTTTCTTGAAAAAACTGACGATGAAGGTAAAGTATCAAATGAATTTTTACAATTGAAACACTTCAAACAAAGCAATATTGCATAAATGGCAATGGCAATCCTTTCTATTTATTTTTTATTATAAAGAAATAATGTGTTCCAATTTAGAAAATCATTCTGTAATTTTATAGTAGTGACGTAATCAAAAACTAAAATTGTTCTTTAAAACTTTAGACTGGCAGAAATTGAAATGCAATTTTAAAATTGGTCCAGATCCTTCATCCATTTTTCACTCTGGAATTACCTGTTTTCCAGTAGAGTGAGTTCACAACTATACTGTATATCTATTCATCAAAATTTACTTTCACTGTGTCACTGCCAAATTGTCTACAAAATCTATGAAGCGCCCTGTATTTTGAATACGTTTTTGAAAACATTATACTTTGTAGACTGTAGTCATGCTGGCGGTGACAAAATGTATAAAGTAAAATATACATTAAATTGGTTTTTATTAATTACAGAGTTATAAAGACACTATGGCTCTATATGAAAGAGGAAGACAAATTACGTCAATGTAAATTTAGTGATCTAATTCACATGTGTTTCTTGCATAAGATTTTGTTTTCGTAAGTAAAATCCTAGTTAATTTCAAGTGAAATCATTTGTTTTTATTAATTGATAATAACAAATGACATTTTAAAACAAGTTCAGATTAATGTAACTTGCA
>JAAFCF010007112.1:3487513-3498739 GCA_013389785.1 Helicorthomorpha holstii
TGCAAGTTACATTAATCTGAACTTGTTTTAAAATGTCATTTGTTATTGTCAATTAATAAAAACAAATGATTTCACTTGAAATTAACTAGGATTTTACTTACGAAAACAAAATCTTATGCAAGAAACACATGTGAATTAGATCACTAAATTTACATTCACGTACTTTGTCTTCCTCTTTCATAACGAGCCATAGTGTTTTTATAACTCTGTAATTAATAAAAACCAATTTAATATATATTTTACTTTATACATTTTGTCACCGCCAGCATGACTACAGTCTACAAAGTATAATGTTTTCAAAAACGTATTCAAAATACAAGGCGCTTCATAGATTTTGTAGACAATTTGGCAGTGACACAGTGAAAGTAAATTTTGATGAATAGATATACAGTAAAGTTGTGAACTCACTCTACTGGAAAACAGGTAATTCCAGAGTGAAAAATGGATGATAGATCTGGGCCAATTTTAAAATTGTATTTCAATTCCTGCCAGTCTAAAGTTTTAAAGAACAATTTTAGTTTTTGATTAAGTCACTACTATAAAATTACAGAATGATTTTCTAAATTGGAACACATTGTTTCTTTATAATAAAAAATAAACAGAAAGGATTGCCGTTGCCATTTATGCAATATTGCTTTGTTTGAAGTGTTTCAATTATAAAAATTCATTTGATACTTTACCTTCATCGTCAATTTTTTCAAGAAACATCTTCAAAGCCCTAAAGTTATTTGAGACTAATGCTTTTGCAATAGGCTGTTCAGAATAACGATGACCTTCCGACACCACTTTTGCCCCATTGGCAAATACAAATTCCATCAATTCAACATCAAAATTTAAATCGCTTGCTAGGGCACCTAACACATTTGAACTGTGTAAAACGTCGCCTGGAAGACAACTACTCATTCGCGATTCGACAACCAACTTAAAAATACTTTTATCCGGGTTGTCGTACATGTATTTTACAATCAATTTTCTATCTTGGCTAAATTCAACTCCTTTAAAAAGCAAGTACTCAAATGCTGAGTACTGATTAAATTTTACAGCTATATCGACTGGTGATAGAAAATTAAAAGCTGGTCTTCTGCAGTTGATCAATGTTGTATCAAGCTGATTTTCATCTAAAATAAACATAACTAATTAACAAACAGTAGTTACATTAAATGGAGTGATCAAAATCAAATTTACCTTCATTGAGCAACTGGTCCATTTTTTCAATCCAACCATGCTTAACCGCAATTAAAAATGCAGTAAGTTCATCTTTATTTTGGTGGTAAATGCTTTTTCCTCCATTAATGACCGAATCAACCAATTGAATTTCTTCTGCAGTTGCTGCATCTGGAGACTTGTATGATGGTGTACGGTAAAACCATTCGGGAATACATAGTCGAGGATCTACATAAACGGGCATCCCTGTAATAGGATCTACTATTCGAACCCTCGGATTCTATAAAAATTTATATAAAAAAAAATTAGTCGTAGTACACTAATCATATCATTATTTTATTATTGTTAAAGCGTTTCATATAATGTATTAGAAGTACAGATTACAGTATTGACATGAAATGAACAACCATTAATGTATCACACTCACATGCTGGCAATGAAGAAACGGGGATTAATTGCATAGATTACCATAAATGTTTTTTCGTTTCTTTATTAACAGTCGCATTTGAATGTATACAGAAAGTGAAATTGAATACCGGTATATAATTAACATTTATACAATCCACATTAGCGATTACTTTGTAATCCACGTGGCTTGTATCACGCTTTGCCAATTAACGGTATATTAGCTTAAATGAATTAAAAATACACCACTAAATTATAAATTAAATTTATGGCTCCATTTTCATGGCCCTACTGTTTATACTGTAAATAGCCAAGTAAGTGCACTATTTTTTAAATTTTGGTATCTTTTGCATTGAATGTAAGAATTAGATTTAATAGCGTTGGATTTATTTTTACCGAATACATTTCCTGTTATACTGTTGACTATTTGTTGATGTCTCTGATCGTTTTAGTTGGTTCTTCTCTGTAGTTAAACCTAAGTCAATGTGTTTTCCACAATGTGTTTTCTTGACCCTTTCACAGACCTATAGCTATACAGTATATAACCCTTTGTCCGTTTACCTCTTACCACTGAGTTGGACAGTGTTAAGACCTATAGATAAATGAGTAGAATGACAAGAAAATGATTTTGAAGACAAGTCTAGTCAGCTTGCAAAGTTATCAGAGGTCGAAAGCAACTAACCAATCAGATAACAATGGATGATAAAGACCTTGCCTTAAACTTTATGGCCTTTAGGCCCTTTACACACTGAATAGAGTCATCGGATGATTATTTGTTGTGACCCCATTCTCTAATCTCTACGACCCTTTCTAAAGCTCTTCTAAGGATATTCTCCTTATATCTTTTCTTTAGCTGCGGATTTACTGTCTTCTCAAAAATTAATGAACTAATTATTTTAATAATTTTAAGAATTCCATATTAAATTTGTGACACTTAACGAATAACAGTGTAAAAAATTAAATATTTTAAAGTATAGTTTTGCAATCTACTGCTGTCTTTAAATAAACATTTTACTGTATAAAAACATACCTGTTCATTATTAAGACTTGATTTGATATTAATGTCAGTTTTCTATCAGGACTATGTACAGTAAACTCATTTTTTAGTTGTTTTTCTCATTTAACGGGACAACCAAAATAGATAAAAATTTAGAACTTTTATGCACAGAGATACTTTTATTTAGTTTTTTTTATAGACAGTAATGTACATAGAATTTCGGTTTTATCTCTGCTGAATTTACCTTTTTATTTACTAAATTATGGATTAATCAATTTTTAATTTACTGACTATGGGATTTCGAAATGTAAAAGATCACCAGTAATCAATCAATTTGTTTTTAATGTTCCAGGTGTAATGTATTAATATGTTGCTTAGAAACATTTTTTGTAAAGAATCAGTTTTCTTATAATTATTCCATTAGTGGAGTAACTAACAAGTAGACAATTCAAAATAAAAAATAATTAATAAATAAATATGAATAAAATGATTACCGGTACAAATAAATGTTTTTAAATAAGTAAATAAATTGCTAGAATACCAGAAGCCTCCGTGGCGCAATTGGCTAGCGCGTTCGGCTGTTAACCGAAAGGTTGGTGGTTCGAGCCCACCTGGGGGCGATTACTTTTAATTTTTTTTATATTGAGGAAATTTAAATTTCTCAATAAAATATAGAAAACGGTGTTAGTGTAAATCAATGTATATTCTTAAACGATATGGCAATGCTGACGTTTGTCCAGAACGGCTAGAAATTGAGTCTTCATTTATAGAGGTTGAGTTGAACTTTTAGAAGTTAAACAGCATCTTTTTGCCAATGTATAAAGCTATCAGAAGTTAAATCTTATTTGACAGAACTACAGGTTACCTAGTAATTTTTTGAAATGCTTTTAGTTATTCTGAACCAATGAAAACCTATTTTACAGTAGTACCTGTACTATTGTATTTTTTACTACTATTAATTTTATTGAATTCATAAAATGCATAGTAGTAATCAAACATTATTTCATAATTAAAAAGGTACTGCATGATAAAAATAAAATATATTGCATTTAATATCAGACTTTGCATTTAAATATTTATTACTATTTATACCATGTTATGTTCAACGCATCATTTAGACACTATAATAATATTACGATTAATTATCCAGCAAAACTAAAGGCGAAATGTTTTTTTAATTTAAAGTTATTATTTTCAAACTTTGTTTTTTTGTGCATTATAAACTTAAAACAGTGTAGGATAAATTAAAAACTAAAGAGTTGGTGTCATTTATTGTAGTGTATTCTTGAAATCTACTGTAGTTCTTAATTGACTTCATTAGGGTCATTTTTTTTTTATCAAATACTTGCACTTTATTCTTTTAAATTACATTCCATTTTCGTATTTGAGATATAAATTTAGGGAGTCAGGAATTTCTAGTTGGCTCACACATTGGTTTAACAATTTCCCATTATTTACTTTTGTAATCTGTTTATTTACTGCAATTCGGCTTAGATGCTTCAGTGATGTAAATCCATTTCCAATAGCTGTTTTAAATATATAAAAGTCAATTTAAATCATTTTGTTGATGAAAATAGGAAATGTGGACTTACTTGTATAAGAAATATTCATATTTAAATAATTTGGAAAACCTGTCAGATGACTAATTCGGTTTATTCTTTGTTTACAATGGATTTGGTGTCCGTCAAACGACAAGGTTGAGCATATTGAATTTCGAGGTGGTAGCCCATTAATATTGTCAGCTAACGTAAGATTCAAAGTTCCTCCAGTAAAAGCGGTTTTTAAAAGCATGAGTACTTGGTATGCGTCATTCTTTGGCAGTGTTGTTTCTAAGTCATCCCAGTATTTCTGCGGAAGTAACGTTAAATTTGCTCCAGCCGCAAGAATTTTAAGCAAGCAGCCATCGTTTATGAAACAGGAAGCGGCCAAAACGACTGGTCTCATCTCGTTTCCAACTTTGAGCAGATAATTGGGGTTAGCTCCATGATCTAACAGATAACTGCATATTTCCACTTGTCTTAGTAAACAGGCGATAAAAAGTGGATGGATAACGTCAGGTGATGGATTGACCTCGGCTCCATGTTTTACCATGACCTTAATCAAATCTAAATTTTTAACCAAAACTGCGCAGCCAAGTAAAGAGTACTTGAACTCGAATCTAGGATATGAAAATTCAAACAAATAACTGAATTTAGGAAAAAAAGGAAAAATTAGGGGAGGTGGCGTTGCATGTTCACGACGTAGCGTTGGAAAAGGATGATGTGGCATTGAATCATAAAAGCGTGCAAAATCATGATGTTGTTTTTGAAGTTCACTATGTGGCATGACACACTGATTAACATTGAATCCATTATCCAAAAGGAAGTTGACTACTTCACAAGATTCCTCTTTTGAGCTAAAAATTAAAAAAAGATGTTATTATAACAGTATATAAGTTGCATTAATCAGAGCTTGCTTGTTTCAAAATAGCATTTGTTATATCAATTAATAAAAGCGAATGTTTTCACATGAACTTAATTAAGGTTACACAGTACTTACTTAAACACAATCTGATGCAAGAAACACATGCTAAATGAATGACGAAGTCGACATTCATGTACTTTGTCTTCTTCTTTCATATAGGGAGATAGGGTATTTAAAATTCTGTAATTAATAAAAAAAAATGTTTTAAAATTTTATTTTACTTTATACATCATGTCACAGAATAGATTGTAAACTTACTCTACTGATGGAAAGGAAATTGCAAAATCAAAAATGGATGCAGCGCCTTCAAACTCTGTTTTTAATTGCTGCCAATCTAAAGTTTTAATAAACAATTTATGGTTATTAATTAAGTCATTACTACAAAATTACAGGATGATTTTCTAAAATTGAAAACATTTTTTTTCCATTATGAAAAATAAACAGAAAGGATTGCCATTGTTATTTATGCCTTAATGCAATGTTTGAAAAAATGTTTCAATTTCATCGTTAATTTACCTTCATCGTTAATTTTGTCAAAAAACATCTTCAAAGCTCTTGTGTTTTTATAAATTATTGCACTTTGAATAGGCTTGTCATGAAAACAATCTTCCGACATCACTTTTCCTCCATTGGCAAATGCAAATTCCATCATCTCAACATCAAAATTTAAATTTGTTGCCAAGATGGATAATACATTTGAACTGTGTAAAACTTCGCCTGGAAGACAACTATTCATTCGCGATTTGACAGCCAAGTTAAAAAATCTTTTATCCGGATTGTCGTACATATATTTTATATTTATTACTCTATCATTAAATTGAACTCCTTTAGAAACTAAGTATTCAAATGCTGAATACTGATTATATTTTACAGCGATATCGACTGGTACTGGATTATTAAACGATCGATGCATGCCTCGATCCAATGTTGAATTAAGCTGATTCTCATCTAAATTAATCATAACTAATTAGCATAGGTACATTAAATTTAGTGATCAATATCAAATCTACCTTTTTTTAGCAACTGGTCCATTTTTTCAATCCAACCATGCTTAACCGCAATTAAAAATGCAGTAAGTTGATCATCATTTTGGTGATTAATGGGGTTTTCTCCATTAATGACCGAATCAACCAATTCAATTTCTTCTGCAGTTGCTTCATCTGGAGACTGGTATGCTGATGTAGAGTCATACCAACGGGGCGTAGTTTGTAATGGAAAAACTATCATTTCTTCATCATCTACTATTTGAATCATTTTCTATAAACATTTATACAAAAAATTAGTCATGGTGCACTTATGTCAATGTAATATTATGGTTAAAGCATTTCATATACTGTACTAAAAATACAGTATTTACATACAGTAAAATGAACGACCCTAATGATATCAAGCCCTCGTGGCTTGTATTACGCCTTACCAAGTTTAAATTAATTAAAAATACACCACCGAATTACACTGTATAAATTAAATTTATGGCTTCATTTTCATGACCCTACTGTTTATACAGTAAATAGCCAAATAAGTGCACTATTTGTGAAATTTCGGTATCATTTGCATTGAATTTATGAAGGATAAAACGTGCTAATTAGGTTTTATAGCGTTGAATTTACCGTTGATGTTATTTCCTGTTGACTAAGTTACGAGGGTTATTCAAAATATAAGTACCGTTTAATTATAAAACTTAAATTACGCACACAAAAACATTTTCGTTAACAGTATTACATAGATTGAAGTCTCCTGAACATTTGTATATAAACTACATGCAAATCGACGCAGTTTTGGTGACACAGGACCATTTTCCGTGACCCTCTGCACAGCTTTTTGCCTCCGCGGATTTGAACCAGTTAGATTTAAATGTTAGCGAGCTTCAAACCAGTTTAAAGCATTTTGGTTGATTTCTGGGAACATTAGTCAACAATTACAGCTGATGTATACTGTGAAAATGTCACTAAATTGAGACCTGTGGTCCAAAATCGACGCCGCCGTCCCGCATAATCCTCCTCACAGCAATGTGGGTCCGCATGCTGCAGCATTAATCAAAAATAAAACTCGGAGGCAAAAACATTTGCAGAGGGTCACGGAAAATGGTCCTGTGTCACCAAAAATGCGTCGATTTGCATGTAGTTTATATCCAAATGTTCAGGAGACTTCAATCTATGTAATACTGTTAACGAAAATGTTTTTGTGTGCATAATTTAATTTTTATAATAAAACGGTACTTACTTTTTGAATAACCCTCGTATTTGCTGATGTCTCTGATTGTTTTACAGTACTTGTTTCTTCTCTGTAGTTAAATCCAAGTCACTGCCAAAACGTGTTGTCTGGGTCCTTTCATAAAGCTTTAGTTAACACTAGTTGCACAGTGTTAAGACCTAAAGATAAGGTCGAAAGCAACTACAGTAACCAATCAGATTACGAATACCGGTATGTTACTCTATTGGATGGGGTCGGTTGGTTGTTTCTGGTGACCCCATTCTCTAATCTCTAAGGTCCTTCTAAGGATACTGTATGTTTCTTAGATTTTCTTTACTGAGTTAATTAATGGAAAAAATCACCATTTGGTGAAATATACAATACTGTACTTACAATTATACAGTATCACAATTAATTACCCAGTAAAACTGAAGTCAAAATGTTTTGTTATTTAAAGTTAATATATTAAAACTTTGATTGTTTCTTTGTGCATTATAAACTTAAGACGGTGTAATTTATTGTACTGTTTTCTTGCAACCTAGTCTTTGATTGACTTAAATAACTTAATTAGAGTCACTTTTTTTTTTCTCAAATACACTTTATTTTTTAAAATTACATTCAATTTTCGTAATTGAGATATAATTTTACGGAATCAGGAAGTTTTAGTTGGTTCACACATTGGTTTAACAACTTCCCATGATTTACTTTCGTAATCTGATTATTTATTGCAACTCGGCTGAGATGCTTCAGTGATGTAAATCTATTTCCAATAACTGTAAATCAATATATCAAATTTAATTTAAATCATTGTTTGTTTTTAAAAATTGTAAATGTAGACTTACTTGTATGAGAAATAATAATCTCATTTAAATTCATTAGAATCCGGTACACATACGAACCCTGATCACTGCTTTCTTTTATTTGTTTACATTGGATTTTATATCCATCAAACAAAAGGGTTGAACATATTGGATTTTGTATCGTTTGCCCATTAATATTGTCAGCTGATGTAAGGCTCAAACTTCCTCCAGTAAAAGCAGTTTTCAAAAGCATGAGTACTTTATATGAGTCATTCTTTGGCAGTTCTCTTTTTAAATAATTCCAGTATTTCTGCGGAAGTAACGTTAGATTTCCTCCAGCTGCAAGAACTTTAAGCAAGCAGCCATCGTTTATGAAACAGGAAGCGGCCAAAACGACTGCTCTCGTCTCGTTTCCAACTTTAAGCAGATAATTTGGGTTTGCTCCATGATCTAACAGATAACTGCATATTTCCACGTCTTTTATTAAACAGGCAATAAAAAGTGGATGGATAATGTCAGGTGATGGATTGACTTCAGCTCCATGTTTTATCATTAACTTAACCAAATCAAAATTTCTAACATTAATTGCGCAGCCAAGCAAAGAGTACTTGAACTTTACGTATCCAGAATATGAAAATTCAAAATGATTGAATGTATGTTGACATGGTAAAACTGAGCAATAATATGGAGTTCCATGTTCCTTAAGTGGCAGGAGACACTGATTAACATTGAATCCATTATCCAAAAGGAATTTGACTACTTCGCAGGATTCCTCTGTTGAGCTAAAAATTAAATAAACACGTTAGTATAACAGTATATAAATTGCATTAATCTGAGCTTGTCTCAAAACTTCGTTTGTTAGATCATTTAATAAAAGCGAATGTTTTCTCATGAAATTAATTAAAGTTATACTTACTAAGACACAATCTTATGCAACAAACACCCGCGAAATGAATGACCAAATTTACATTCATGTACTTTGTCTTCTTCTTTCATATAGGGCCATAATGTCTTCAAAACTCTGTCATTAATAGAAAAAAGTTTAAAAGTCACAGCAGGCATGACTACAGCCTACGAAATATAATGTTTTTAAAAGCGTATTCAAAATACATGGCACTTCATAGATTCTGTAGACAATTTTGCAGTGACGTTGTGAAAGTATATTTTAATGAATCGATATACAGTAAAATTATAAACTCACTCTAATGAAAGAAAGGTAATCCCAAATTCAAAAATGGATACATGGATGTGACCATTTGTAACATTTTCTTTCAATTTCAACCAATCTAAGTTTTAAAAAATAATTAAGTCACTGCTAAAAAATTACAAAAATGTTTAAATTGGGACACATTTTTGCACTTGATAATTTACCTCCATCGTTAATTCTTTCAAGAAATATCTTCAAAGCTCTAGCGTTTTCATATGCAATTGCTGTTGCAATAGGCGTGGAAGAATAAAAAACTTCTGACATCACTTCTGCCCCATTGGCAAACACAAATTCCATCACTTCAACATCAAAATTTAAATCTTTTGCCAAGATGGATAACACATTTGAACTGTGTAAAACTTCGCTTGGAAGACAACTATTCATTCGCGATTTGACAGCCAATTTAAAAAAGCTTTTATCCGGGTTTTTGTAAATAAATTCTAAAGTGAAATGGTAATCATTGGAAAATTCAACTCCTTTAGAAACCAAGTACTCAAATGCTGAATACTGATTATATTTTGCAGCCATTTTGACTGGTGATAGAAAAATAATATCTCCTTCAATGTTTTGGTACAATGTTGAATTAAGCTGATTTTCATCTAAAGTAATCATAACTAATTAACATACAGTAGTTACATTAAATGAAGTGATCAAAATTAAATCTACCTTTTTTTAGCAACTGGTCCATTTTTTCAATCCAACCATGCTTAACCGCAATTAAAAATGCAGTAAGTTGTTCATTATTTTGGTGGTAAATGGTGGTTTCTCCATTAATGACCGAGTCAACCAATTCAATTTCTTCTGCAGTTGCTTCATCTGGGGATATGAATGATGGTGTAGGGGCATAATCATTTGTAGAAAAGAAAAACCTATCAGGTCTTCTCATTAGTGGGGTACTTATTAAGGCCATATCGAACATCTCTGCATCACCTATTTCCTATAAAAATTTATTAAAAAATCAGTTATGGTACACTAATCATATATCTTTTTACTATTGTTTTTAAAGCGTTTAATATATTGAAAATATTATTTACATAAAATGAACACACATGCTGGCAATAAAAAAACGACATATACTGTATTACCAAAAATGTTTTGTTTGGTTCTTTATTGACAGTAGCAATTCAATGTCTACAGTAACTGAATTTGAATACAGTATATACTGTAAGTTACCATTACTTTGTAATCTAGCTTGTAATGTGGCTCGTGCTACTTATTGCCAATTAACGGTATACAGTATTAGCTTGAATGAATTAAAAAAACACAACAGAATTATAAATCAAAATTATGGTCTTATTGTTTATACAGTACTGTAAATCGACAAACAAGTGTACAATTTTAGAAATTTTGGTATTCTTTGCATTGAATGTAAGGAGGATCAAACTTGTTAATTAGATTTAATAGCGTTGGATTTATATTTTACCGGATCCATTTCCTGTTGTACTGTTGACTATTTGTTGATGTCTCTGATCGTTTTAGTTGGTTCTTCTCTGTAGGGAACCCAAATTGCTGCCACTGTGTGTTGTTTGGATCCTTTCATAGAGCTATAGCAAGTAATGTACTATACTGTATTCTGTAGTATTTGGCTATAGTAAACCCTTGGTCCGTTTATTTCTTAGCACTGAGTTGGGCAGTGTTAAGATGTTTAGATGAATGGCAACAAATACTGTATTTGAAGGCAAGGAAAGGAAAATGGTTTTAAAGACAAGTCTGGTCGGCTTGCAAAGCTATCCTATCCAAAGCAACTAACCAATCAGATAACGAAGAGTTATTGAAGATTGGATGATTAAAACCGTGCCATAAACTTTATGCCCCTAATATGGTAAAACACTGAATGGTCATTGGATGGTTGTTTGTGGTGACCCCATTTTCTAATCTCTAAGGCCCTTTGAAGGATAGGCTTCTTATCTTTTTTTTATTGAGTTGATATATAGGTCATTTTAAAATTTCAAATTAATTTTGTGACACTAACAAATAATACTGTCAAAATTACATTT